>OZ026627.1:22306872-22384372 GCA_964020975.1 Hermodice carunculata
GTACAGACCCAATAGATTACCAGAATGTCTACACGTTCCCTAATATATGACTTGAAAGAAATATAATTACCGACATAGATCCACGTGTTGAGAAATTTTTATTGGCGTGGAGATTAACCTTATTTGATTGCTTATAATGGCGACCATCTTTAATTTGTGATATTTATCTTAGGTCACAAGGATTTTTCGTCGCTTTTATAGATTTATTATACACTTAAGCAATGAACTGGATGCAAGAGTCAATGTTTTTATGTCTGCGGTCGGGACGAAAGAATGATTTTCAACTATGCAGTTATAGGCCCTTTCTCTGGACATTATCTTGACCTTTGATAATGCATAAGGGGTGAACTAGGTAAACTTTGCATGGCGATAATTGGGATGAGTTTCTGCGCCTATTCTAAAAACAAAATAAGCGTTCTCACTTTTCAGGCTGTTTGTCTGATGGTTATGTATTAATGACATCGTATTGGTATTTTGTCCCTAATATGTTTATGTTTCACAGACAGTTCGTGTTGAATTATTTCTTCACCCATCAATATTTTGTCTTGTTTAGAGTAAGCAGCCTAGAATGGAAAGGAGAGCGCATCTCACGTGTTGGCAGACTTTGGTGTGTTGGCATGCCAAACAATAGTCAGAAACACACGAGAACTAGAACAGACGATGTGCCTGAAAGCTAATCTGTCTGTGTGCCTTGAAGTTGTTTGTACATTCCAAAGAAAATTGGAAAAGTTACAGGATAAAAAACATGAAATGTGCAGGAAAAAAATGTGGCAAAATAAGGGTCTTGGTTTAAAAAAAAAGCCTGCAGGTAAAAAGGATATGCCAGACAGAAAGAAAGCTTCCTCAAACAATAGAATGCCAGGTGTCAGCAAACAAACAAGGTTTAATTCTACGACATTTTTATTGCAACTTTGATCATTTATGGATCACTAAAATTAACTGCTGATAAAAGATCATGGCTTGTTGTATGTCCGAGTATGCGCATGCAAGCCTGCTATAGACCAGTTTAAGGACTCGAGTTTATTCGGTTAACTTCGGGAACCGCACCCTGCTTTGTTTATATTTTGTGCCGGACAACGCTGGCCTGATTACACGTGAAAGGATCAGAAGGTAAAACACAGGATGTGCTTGGATTTAATGGAAAATCAAACTGTCAGCAAAATAAAAATGCACGATTCACCACTGATGTGATATTTTAGGTAAAAGATTTGCACTGTTCAGCACAATCCATGCTGTAATTACCAGCGTTTGGCGTGGCATCCGTTATAAACATGAAGGCATTGGCCAGACTCGGGCACTTGCTGATTGGACAATCAGGCCAACAATGGAACGCACAATAAATAATTACGGTCCAGAAAAGTTCGGTACAACTCGGTATGAACAGGTCTATGGTCGCTCCAGACTTGCATAATTTCAAGTTCACTGATGGAACCACACATTATTCAAATATACTGCCTTTTGTGATGTTGGAAAGCGTAGCTCTGGACGCAATTGATGATTAACTAACTCAGGATGTGAAATCAAAATGGCACATCTATGCCTAGCAGCTTTGAAGATAGATAGATATATAATCAAGATTTAAAATTTTCTAAGTTCCCCTATTAGGTATAAATTTAAATTTTACAACTTTTGTTCGTGGTTTACTGGACGTGCCAACAGCGCAAACCTTTGAATTAAAGTTAGAATGACATCTCTACCTATAATAGTTTTGAAGATATTGAACATTTCATCTTTTCAAGTGCCCCTGATTCGCGTAAAATCTACAACTGTCTTTGGGGTTTAATGGATGTGCTTAAAGCTGGAGGAGCACATCTTCCGAAACAGTTTTGACGATATTCAAAGTTTGAAGTTCAACTGGCCCTAATTTACCATAGTTTAAGAAATTGTTATTCTTAAAAGAAATCATGTATGAAAGCATATGCCTAATTTGGAATTTCAGCATATAATTAGTGGTAGTGAAAAATACGTTAAATTTATGTCGACCTGTATGGAATTCGAAACCACTACCTGCGGCACACTCGCCAATCACGCTGACCTCTAGGCCATCGAGGCAACCCCAGAGAGGTTGACCGAGGACCCAGGGTGATGTTATAGTAGGTGTGGCTTGTACATTGACACGGTAGGGCACTTCCACAGACCGACAAGTTATGAAATACACCTCTAATATAATTTCGAAGTCGGAGCAATGGCCCACAGCACTTCGAAACCAATAGAGTATTAACAAGTGAAAAATACGATAAATTTATGTCGACCTGTATGGGATTCGAACCCACTACCTTCGGCACACTCGCCTAGCCAAATGGGATTCGAACCCACTACCTTCGGCACACTCGCGTAGCCAAATGTAAAGTCAAACACGCTGACCTCTGGGCCATCGGGGCAACCCCGAAAAAGATTGACCGAGGACCCAGGGTGATGTTATAGTAGGTGTGGCTTTTGTGTATGTGTGAGTGTGTGTGTGTGTGTGTGTGTGTGTGTGTCTGTCTGTCTGTCTGTCTGTCTGTCTATGTATGTGTGTCTATGTAACTCAGGAATAACTGCTAGTAGATAATAAGTTGAGTTATTCCTGGCTTCATAAAAAAAGTCGCCATGATAATCATTCAACCACGCAGTCACCGATGAGGCTAATGCCTGGGCTTCAAGATGCCTTGGCACTTGGGGACCATCTTGCAGCTCTCCGTTTGGTCTGCATATCTGGTTGTTTGCTGTATAGTTGGTGAAGACACAGCAGGCATTTGTCAGCCTATCTTGTTCCAGCTTACTACAGGATGTGAAGTCAATTTATGCCTTCGGGATATTTTTACGTTTGACTTTTCATCCACACAGCAGAACATACGCCAGCCCTCATCTATGACTGGCCTTTCTTTATTGCTAGCCACCAGCGGTGGGGTATATAGATATTAACGTCTATTTGCTCCTTCAGTTGCATGTTAGGTTTTTCACATATATGAAACTTCATGCTCGAGTCAAAACTTCAAAGAGAAGTGTTGACTTTTTTGGGTCATAGCCTGTTGTCCAAATACAGAGAACTTGTTGCCTAGCAACTTTTCCAAACATTGAACTGCACTTTTTCTGTTCCCAGACTCTCCACCAGACCAGACTGGTGTGTTGTCCAACAAGACTGCGGCCCCCGGAACTGACCTTTTTTGCCACGAGGTGTCTTCAGCTAGCAGAACAATTTTTGTGGGGTGTGAAGATTAAAATGGCCCTAATTTGCATTATTTCTAAAATGTCCACTCTTTGTGAAAGGACTTCATGTATGCATCTGTAATCATACCAAGTTTGTAGTTCCCAGGTTTAATAGTGTCCGAGAAAATTTTAGGACAAAATTGCCGGTAAAGAAGACGAATCGGAAGAGAGGAAAAGAAAAAAAGAAAGAAAGAAAGAAAGAAAGAAAGAAAGAAAGAAAGAAAGAAAGAAAGAAAGAAATTGCCTGTCTTGGCACACAGACATAATAACACACTTTGTGGCACCGCTATACGTGTACTTAAATGAAAGATCTGGCCCACAGTGGCACTGCAGGTAATGTCTCCCTTGTATCCACTTGTAGCAGGAGAGGGCTTGGGGAAATAAACAAAACTTTCATTTTTATACTCAAAAATGTCATGTGACATGGGAAGCAGGTGCGCCATGCATAAAAATATGTTTGGTGTATATGACGTCATCGTACCAAGCGCACCCAGACCAATATTTCACCAAACAACCAAGACAATAAAGAAACCAATAATTGCCCTTTATCTCGCAAAGAAAGTGGTCAAATTTGGTTGCACTAAACATTTAAGATATAGCATACTCATTAAAGGAATTATGTCATCTATGAGATTCCCGTGCATTAAGAGAATTAATAGTTTGAGAAGATTGTTTGTAAAAATTGTTTTTTACCGGCCATGAAGGAAGCAAGCGTACCGGTGCATTCTGCCGTGATTGTAAATATATGGCCTGGGAGATGAATTTCATTAAAAAATTTTACATTTCACATTATCTATAATTCAAAGCGATTGAATGGAGAATTTACGATATTTCAACCGTTATAAATAAACACTGGTAATAAATAAGTCGTCCGAAGCTTCATTTTTCCCGTCTTGGATTCCTTGTTTGAACAAAGAAAATCCTGCGTTTGTCTTCATACTCACGAAGCTCTATCGATCATACGGAATCAAATGTATGAAAGCTGAAACTGAAAAAGGCAATCTCAAAATGTCTTGAATTTTACCAGCCAATTCGTCAAAAAATATCCATCACTCGCAGTGTTGATACTGATCCTTCAATATACAAGGTAGGGATAATTATTTACCAGGGTATAATAAAAATGTTTCGATCAGTTTGATACACCATCATTATGAACATTATAGAAAGATCACAGAATTGTGAAGTCAACTAAACGTAAGCCTGAAACTTAATATACCTGCCTTTTAAAAAATCAAAGGAGTTCTCGTTTGGAAGAAAGATATCTGCATCGACTCCTGTCACGCTATTAAACATTTCTCTGACAGCTTATTAAGTTTTTCATCTTCTGCGAGCAAAAGAAATTCAATTGTCTTTGAAGTGACTCGTTCTCATTTGTATGTGTCTTAGAAAAAGCGGCAATTGAAGATATCGTTTTTAATTTGTCTCAAGCTTATCAGTTTGAAGCCTACTATAGTGTCGTAGGTTTGCGGATTCACTGTTTTGCTGTTTTTAGACATTGTTCTATCACGCAGAACGAAGTAAATATTTTTGACCATGGTTTATGATGCATGGGCTGCGAGCAACCCCAAAATGTAGAGTCAGCTCATGATGTGTGTTCAGAGCAGCCAACTTACGGCTTCGGTTTCCGTTTAAATTACAAAACGTTGGTACTATATTTCGATATATACTTCCAAGAGGAAACGTTTCACATGGTTCTGTCTTTAGTGATTTAGTCCATGTGCCGCGTGTATTCTTAGTGAGGTATCAAAGACAGTTACGCAGTTACGCATGCATTATTGTTTTTGTTGTTTGGTACATGTCATGGGGAAAAGGTAGCATTGCTCCAAATTTTTTATCTGAGATCACCTACTGTGTCTGAAATTATGAGCTATGTACAGTGTATATCATCGAACACCCCTGGGTGCAAACAGTCATTGACCATTGTGCATGTAATGGATTGAAAACGAGAGTTGTAGCAATTTAAGTTATGCTAATTAGTAGTATTCGAAATTTTCAATCTTGAATATCTGCAACACTATAATAGATAAAGATGTCATTCCAACTTCTACGAGGGCCTTGTTGACCATTGCCCACCTAATGAATTAAGGACAAAAGCTGTAGCAATTAAAATTATGCTAAGTAGCACCATTAGAAATTATGAATCTTGAATAAATTCAAAGCTATAATACATGGAGATGCCATTCCAACTTCTACTCCTGTGTTATGGACTAGTTGTAGAATGCCATATCAATATGCTTTGAAGACACATACTGAATTGCTGTGCAGCAAATCGTCTTTTCTAGTTCTTGTTGTGCTTTTAAAGGTGGTGTTGGTGGGGAAGAGGGTGGGGGTACCATAAAAATCCCGCTTTCACAATTAATCCCCATATTTTCATGCAATACTCTAGGAAAATTAACAGAAACTCGAAGTTAGCATTGGCAAATTATATCCATGTATGCTTGAAGAGTCATTTCTTACGGAAATAGCGGAAAACACGCTTTGATATTTTGTCATTATGAATTACATGCAACTCATACAACAAAAAGTTCCCTTACATGCTGCATTTCAATTAATCCTGGTTTGGATCAGTGACAAAAACTGTATTTATCCATAAGACTATTTGGTTCAAAATCGGAAGAGGCTTCCCTTTCATCATGCGTAACATCATTTAAAGTACTGTCTCTGGCGAATGTCTATGGCTCAATATGCAAGACAGCATGTATTTCATGCTTTGAATGATTATAAGAATTCTCTTTATTTGTTTTATCTCGATAGGCAAAGTTAACGTGATACTGTTTTCCTGGTATGTGTGAACACAAAGTAGAACCATAATACATGTACATTTTGGGAATGGGTTGGTGGGGAGGGAAGTGATTTCAATTCAGGGACCGAAGATCCGTATACGCCACATGTCTGTTATTTACAATACACGGTACATTACAATGCCTCTGACCACTCCATTGGTACATATGCAGCACTAGCATTGTGAGAAAATGACCACATTTCTCTGCGATAAAAGGACTGTGTCACCATATTATACCATCACTGGAGTATCTGACCACGTCATTGCCACGCAACGCTGGAATAACATGATAATAATGTTGACCACTTTTTCACAGTTCTACCATATATAACAATGCTATCAGTGTGACGGATTTGCCTATATCGACAGGTATATGTGGCATTTATTTCATCCATTCTAACACGTTCCTTGTGCAAACAAGTCTGTAACGACCGGTAGCCTGCCCTTAGATACACGTGCTAATAAACATAATAGTCAATCTTAGTAGTCTGTACAGCTTCCTTCGTCGCACTTTAAGCACGCCGATGTTACCTGTTCACCTTGACCATTCTTGTGGCCTATGCAATTGCATGCTGGCACTTGAATATAAGGTAGGCTTTCAAAGAATATGGATCTATGGTTGTTATGTCAATTCAGAGCACATAATTATATTTTTGCTAAAATTGGTCATGACAAAGTTAAAACATCAAAAAAATATTAAATCATCTATAAATCGTGTGCTAGCGAAAGTCATTTCTACTGCATTAAAAAAACCTTGAAATTTCTCCGCTGTTGTTTGTAAACCCCTCCCACCTGTGTTCGTTTGTCCCATCGACATGGTAAACAACTTTTCCACGTATGGAGCTCAATACATCCCATGTTTTTTTGTGTGTGTTTTCTTTTCAGTCATTTGCCAGTAGCAAAGGAATCTGTTATTTGATCTACTTTGCCCTAACAAATGGTCAACAAGCCTTTTCCCAGAAAAGTGAAATTTAACTCAGAACAAACAACTAACAACTTATAATTTATATGGGGGCCCCTCATCAAACTGAAAGCATTATGCAGCTATGTCAACAGTGACAGACCTGTACAAAATATCCTTAAAATCATTACGCTTAGGACCATCTTGCGATAAATTTCCGTGCTGTCTTACTGCGGCGACTTCACCATATTTTTCACAATCAAGATGTGCAACGTCAATGTCAAACACGAAGACCTGGAGGTGAGATGGCAGAAGATCAGAACGTCATGTAAAAAAACTGCGCAGGCGCATATCCCATGATGCAGTATTATTATTGTTCCCGTGTCAAGGATGATCCGTTTAATAAGAAGCGTATTGCCTGGCCGCCTGATGGGGTCATCTAACTGCAATTTACAAAATAACTTGATGGATCATCCTTTTTTTCCGTTCCTGGAAAACAATGTATTTTGGCTGGAAAAACACCCCAAAGACAAATGCAAAATCTATGACCAAATTAAAACAGTCCCCCAAAAGAGGAGAGAAACCTAAAAAATGCATGAAAGGCAGAAAAATGAAAGGATGAATATAATTAATGCCGTTTATGCTAAAGACAACACTTGATGGATCCAATAAGTGCCCAAAAGTTGAAAAACAATAAAACGTTGCTTGCGGCAGTTCACGCATTTCTTTAAAAAAAAGTCTTATCCACAGGAGACTGCATACCAAGTTAGCATAAACCCAGCCTTAGTCCTTTCCAGATATCTTGTAAAGCTTGTGAATCGTCTTACACTTATCACACATTCCATATACACCACTGTCGTGATGCCTTGTTATGTTCGTCTTGTTGGTGGCGGTTTTGTGAGTTGTACCATGCCACGTCCGTCCATCCGTCTTGTCCGGGTTACTCTTCATATCTATCCACTGGTTCTTACTTTGGTATGCGAGAAGAATTTGTATAGGACCAAGCTTTGGTTGGATATTGCTCAAAGATATATATATATATATATATATATACTAAGCAAGCTTTTTATGGTTATACATTAATGGTGAACCAAGAGTTAACGGTGTCTCTAAGGCTCAATTGGCGCCCCCAATATGCATGAAAACTGTGGGCAGGAGGATACCAGCCTTGCTAATTTCATTGAGACCTTTTACGGGTTGATGTTTAAAAAACATCAAGAAAAAAGAACTGCCAGTAATGAGACAAACACCACAATTGCTGTCGGACGCGCTGAAGGGTATGTCAGTGCATGGGTAACATTTAATGCATCAAGTGAAATAAAGGATGGTTTCCGTGTTTCTGACAAGCTACACTCTAAAAGGCCGTCCTCGCACAATCTGAAAAAAAACCAAAAAACGTTGGCTACAAGTGGAACCATCTGCTACGAGCGTATAATATCTTGTCTATTACAAAAGGAGCCATTGTCGACCTCTTGTTATTTGTCAAGGGGTACCAACAGTAACTCAAAATGTGGTTTCACTGCGTAAACTACTGCCACTAAAGTTTGGGATAATAACAACACGTCGTCAGTGGAAATTCCACTCCATTATGCGTGAAATACCTACACAGGGAACGTACTTTTCTTATCCAAATTTCGCTGATATGGTGGGAAGACGGAACTGTTGTGAGATATTGCAGAAATACATTATTCAACGTGAACATTTTTTTTTTTTTTTTGACATGCATTGCAGAACGAGTCATTGACCTATCGAGTCACTGTCCACGGCACAGATGAGAACTTATGCTTTGTACATTTTATGTCTTCAAGGGAACCAAATGATCAAAGGCTACCGATGCAATAGGTAGAATTCTGAACACTTTCCTCCCCAGATTGAGAACCGAGTTCGGGTCCTTGGGCTGAATGGCAAGCGTATTAGGGCCCTGTATTAAATGCTCCTGGCTGTTGAAACTTTGTATTATAAAAATTTCGAATCAAATGTCATAATTTAAATCAACTAATGTGTAGTTGTATGCATCGTCAGTGACCAGATTATTATTATTATTATTATTATTATTATTATTATTATTATTATTATTATTATTATTATTATTATTATTATTATTATTATTATTATTATCTTTATTATTATTATTATTATTATTATTATTATTATTATTATTATTATTATTATTATTATTATTATTATTATTATTATGAACTACGCGGAAGATGTGGCACTGTTGTTCCTGATTGTATAGTTAATTCAGATGTAATGGATAAAGCCGGACCAAGTAATTGGTTCGCTGACGCTCCAACAAATGAAATGGCAGGCGAATGAATGAATCTCACTCCCACCCACACCTCCGTGACACAAACCCTACCAGTCGCTTGGTCCGCGCTCGGTCTGGTGCAAATGAACAACTGACGCGGCCCAAGCACGAAGTCTGACTTTTAAACCAACGCTCTTCCAACACATTTGCAAGTACTGCATATTTTTTCCCTCAGAATTTATGTAGATCCCATCATTTTTACGATAAACAAAACATATTTGCTCTTTTCCGAGAACTTCAATCTCGAATAATTGCATTGAATGTAACAACACACCAAGCGGTTTATATATTTTATGTGTGGTTTCTTTCTATGTTGTGTGAGTTCAAGCACGAAGAAAATGTTCATTTTTTTGGCAGTGCACACAGGGTAATCTTATTTTGTTAACTACTTTATATATCATTTTGGAAACACTGTTCCTAAGCATTGTTTGATTTCAGAAACGCATGCACAGAAATTACCACCCCGCCTCAATAAACGTAAGTAAAAGGGGACATGTTGTGCCACTCTTTTCTTTATTGTATCCACTAGATTTGCTTGAAGAATATAAATGTAAACTATCTATACCAAAGTTGTTGGGTGGTGTGTAAGCATGGTGTCTGACACCACAATGCATGGATGTAGCCAGCTACTGCAACAGTAACGTGGAACATACGAAAACTTCCATGGTGGTGATGACAGTTCTGACTAGGAAATCACAAATGAAGTCCAGCATTAAATCACAACTAAAATATTTTGACACGGCGTTTGGTAAACTCTATATTTGCAATAAGAAAATCAAAAGACAGGCGTTGATTTTACATTTTTCTTGCGAAGAAAGATTTTAGCTGAGATATTGACGTAAAATTTGTGTAAGAATATATCAATGGTGTAAATCTATGTACAACATGGCACAAGTCATTGCACTATGTGTGACAAAGTGAAATTATTTCAATTTTCATGCAACATGGTACAAATGATTCAACAATTTGACCCAAATGGAGACCAATATCGGAAATGTATCATTTCAAAGGTCTTCCATTGCAATTTTTACGGCCCATGGTGTGTGTAATATCTACAAGAATTTACAATTGGGTTTTGTGTCCCATGCGCAAGAAAAGCGACACACATTGACCTTTGTCTTTCGGGAAATTTCTGTTAGAGATATTGCAGAAAGATTGCATTTAAAACAGTATGGAAGAGATATTTTGGCAAAACACTAAATTGATAAAAGTAAATTGAATCAGACAATTTTATGATTTTTTCTCCATAATCATATTTTTCTCTGTACAACACTAGGAAGAATTAAAAACACTTGCAATTGGATACTGGTGGGTTTCCGTTTCAAACAAGTGCTCTTAATGGTCATTTCATACCCATCATCAATAATATCTATTTTCATGGACAAAACGTACATCCGGGAATTTATCTCGTTGTTTACACATGTCGGGAAAAGGGCGATGCTAAATTCAGCCTGTGTATTTGTGGTCCCACTACAAGGGGTTTTTGTCATAAAATTGTCTGCTTTAGAGGTAAATTCATGCGTGTTTTCAAGTGATCATGGCTTTGCTTTTTTTGTGTACTGCATGTCAATGTTACAATCGGACATAATCAATGTTTTACTCCCGCAGGCTTATCCATAACTATGTGGGGTATCATGGGTTGAAAGATAACCAAAACCTTTAGTTTGGTAGCTGTCAAATAAGTTATCAATTGAACGAATGAATATATATATATATATATATATATATATATATATATATATATATATATATATATATATATATATATATATATATATATATATATGTTTGTATGTGTGTGTGTGTGTTTGTGTGTGTGTGTGTGTGTGTGGTTGTGTAACAAAATATGTATACGGTGGTACATATATATTATGTAGTCACTGATGGATTTACTTCAAATTTGCATATAATACACAATGGATGAAGGAAGAGCATATTAAGTTTCATTATCATATGCAACCGTATGATTGCATTCGTGAGATTAGAAAACCACTGAAAATAGGCAAATAAGACGAAAATTGAAAATGTTATTTTTTTCACAAAAAAACTGCAAATTCCCCATGATGCTGGTAGTTTTACATTACGAAACATGATTCTACGACCACGAGTGATATCGCTTTAAAAAAATGCTGTTTATGCCTTATTTTAAGGTAGTAACATTCGTTTGAGCTTTGAACTTCATAATGTTTAACAAACTAAGAAAGTACATTGAAATTTAATTTGTAACTTGCGCGCATTTCTTTCCCTTGCATGCACCAGGAAATCTAACCAACACGAACAAAAGGGTCGCTCTGTTCGAATACACCCAATGGTGTAATGATTAAAGCGGGTCCTTCTAATGACACTCTATCCAAGAACCGTCTTAGTTTTAATCGTTTGAATCCTTTGCTCTTAATGTTTGCAAGAATTCAGGAAAACACTTCAAATGTGCACGTCCAGCAGCAGCAAATAATGCCCAAGATATAAGAAAATAAGCAGTGGTTTGCAGAAATAATCATAAATAAGACCCTGGTAGCAACTATGAAAGTGTGGTTAAAGAGAAGAAAGACCAAGCATTTGACTGCGACCAATCAGTTTTAGCGAATGGTATCCTGTTTTCGAATTTGGTGTTTGATGATAGCTATTGAATCCGTCCAAAACTTAAAGGAAATATGGTAACGCCTTCAAGGTCATCATTATCGATAGGAGGGTCTATCTGGACGGAAAGAAGTTTGAGAGCCAGCGGAAGCATTTTAATCATAGAATGTTAATTCATTTCTATTATTGGCAAGAAGCAAGTTCTGCAAGTTATTCGATACCAAACAGTAATCAACCTTCCCACATTCCAAGACTGATAGATATAAAAAGAGCAAGGGAAAGTCCTATTTATGTCGACTAATTCCCATTTTGATAGAAGAATGAAAATGTTTTCAGTAGTTTTCACACTTGTATTCAGTTGGACTAGATGGCTTTCGAATTGAAATTATCAGGATGTTACATAATCTGTGAAAATTCATTCGTCTGTTTTTTGTTAGATTAATCGTATTTTGTGGGATGTTATTGTGAATAAGAAAGTATTAAAATAAATCATTATGACTGACGTCATGCTGAACTACTAAAATCATTTCCCATGACGTGTCAGCTAGACACAGCTCCGACAGCTTCATGCTCAAAGAGAAAGCTGACGAAGCTGTTGGCTCATGAGATATTATTCTTGATGGCGCCAAAAGTGTAGAAGCGGACGACATTTACGGCATGAGGCTCAGGCTCAGGTTCAGGTATTTTATTCGACCTAATAAATAAATTCAAACGATAGAAGTACATACAACTAGGGTATTATCAAAACCAGAAAAGGACTTGTGCAGATATATCAACAAACTTTGGTCAGGGAGACAGCACCAAGACCTTTGGCAGATCACTATCGTGCGTGCCACCCTACTAACAAGTAATGAGCTTTACAAAAATGTAATCATGTGCGTTCATAAGTAAAAAAAGCTTAACGGACCAATCAATTAGAGTTACAATTATGATAATTAGGAATATTATACGACTCCTCCCGATTCAAAATGAAATATTTCTTGACAAAATGGGAAAAAAACAAAATACCTATGTGTATGTACTTTCATTTTCATAGGTTTCGGTGTTATGTTCAGACTATGTACTAATTCATGTCTTAGACACTTCTTAACAATCGAATGTTGGATACGTGTTACAGGTACGGTATTGGCCTAGTATCGTGGTGATTTGGGATGTTAAAATAATAAATATTTCCTTAAAAACGACTGGAAGCCGATTATTTTAAAATTTATAATATAAAATAAAATTTGGAATATATATATATATATATATATATATATATATATATATATATATATATATATATATATATATATATATATATATATATATATATATATATATATATATATATATATATATATATATATATATATTCCTGGATTTAAAGATAGGCTCCAAATGTACCTTGTATTTGCGGGTGATATATTATTCGAACACCCTTCTTTTGGATTTTCACAAGTCTTTCAGACTTGTGCCGCCAGGCCAGTGGACAATAATTGAAACGTGGGAGAATTATAAATTTGTTAATAATTTGCAAGATATTTGAAGGTAAGAATATTTTTCAACTTATTCATGATGGCAATTGTCTTAGATATTTTGATGCAGTATTCTGAATATGGTTGTTCCAACTGACTTGTTTATCTAGTACTAGACCAAGAAACTTAAATTATCTACACAATCAATTATAATATTCTAAATTTTAAGAATGGGACTTGCAACACATCTTTTGTGATTGGTAAAAGCTCTTTTTTTTAAATATTATGAGAAAATTTTACCTGATTTTAAACCACGTACTAATCTCATTTTACTCACGAGTAATTATTTTAGAAAGGTCGCATATTAATCCATACAGATTGAAAGGTCTCAAGGAGGTAATTATGGTTTGTATTGTCAGCATCAGTTGTGAATTTAGACAGAAGACAAAAGAGGCTGACATAATATCATTTATAAAATTGAAAATAATAAAGGGCCTAAAATTGAACCTTGGGGGATACCTATATGAATGTTTAAGAAATTGGACTCAATTCCGTCACACAAAGGACATACTGTTTTCTGTCTTTTAAATAACGTTTGAAAAAAAAAATAAAGCGACATCTTTAACACAATAATGACTTAATTTGTGAAGCAAAATATCATGATATATAGTGTCAGACGGCTTACACAGGTCCATATATAATATATTAATAGGGATTTCGCTTTGTGAATATCTGATAATATTCGATCAATATGTTCTATGGTTTGGTCAGAAGGTTTTTCCTAAAGCCATATTGACTTGAAAACAGCAGCTCATGAGATTTGAAATATTCACAAATCAGATTAAAAGTAACTCGTTATTTTAATTTTTTTTTTAAGATCCCGGGTAAAACAATTTTTTTTTGGCACTTCTCCAGTATATAGGGATGGCCCTTTTTTGTAACTGGGAACCACCTTAGCTACTTTCAGTCTATCTGGCAAAGTGCTGGTCGTGATTGATTGCTTTATTACAATAGTAATCGCTTTGGACCATTCAATTTTTATTTTCTTTAATGAGTATACGGATAAATGATCATGATCAAAGCTATATTTAGGTTTGACAGAATCAATAATATTAAGAATCGTTTCCTGGGTGACCAAGCTAAAAACTAATCTGTTTTGACAAGGAGTTCTGAGATAGCTCATATATGAACAATTTATAGAAGGAGTTATTTGAGACGCCAGATTAGGCCCAATATGAATAAAAATGAATTATCGCCAGAGACCGGTTGTACAAAAATCTAAAGGCAATTCCTCATGAAAGCGAGGATTATGAAGTACATAATTATAATGAGGCGCTTTGTAGTATATTCGATAGGAATAGCTTGTCTGCCGACACATCGGCGTTTCCGTGCTCGAGGTAATGCTTTGATCAGTAGGGCATTGCCATGCCCGATGGGCCGCGGTGCTTCTTATAGCATTAACAGCCAGGATATTGAAAATGTTCCATTCAACAATCACAAATCTTAAACTCACGTATCCGCATGCAACTTTGCAACTTTTTCCACAATAAATATCAGAAATGGACCATTGCTTTTGGGGGTGGGGGGGTGGGGGGGTTGTTTTATTTTTGGGCAGTTCTGGGGGGTTCTGGTTTTTTGGGTTTTTTTGGGGGGTTGGGGTTTTTTTTGTTTTCTGTTTTTTTTTTTTTTTTTGTTTTTTTTTTTTGTTTTTTGTTTTGTTTTGTTTTGTTCTTTTTTATTATTGTTGTTTTTTTATTATTATTTTTAGGAGGATGGTGGTGGTGTTTGTTTCTTTGTGGTTTTTTTCTTTTTTCCCCTTCTTTTCCTTTTTTTATTTTTTTCTAAGGCAAAGTCATGGCTCTGATAAGAGACAGCTAGAGTTAACATGCTGGTCTTTGCATGTTGGAAAATTACGGGAGCTCATTGGTGTCAAACTAATTTTCCCCTTTTTTTTTCTTTTTTCTTGTTATAACCACTTTTTTTTTATAACGAGAAATCATCTTATTATTTCAACAATTTTCTTGTTTTAAGGAGAAAAAAAATCCTGTATTTTCAACTCAACTTCTTCATATAAAACGTTTCATAATTTTATTTTATGCCCCCACCAACGGGGGGGGGGGCATATAGATTTGAGCTTGTCCGTCCGTCCGACATTGAGATTGTCACATTTGTGTCGCGCATGTCTAACAAATTATGTGAGACACAACCATTAAACTTTATGGGGACATTTATCCATCTGTGAAAGTGGCACCCGGGGTTTTGTTTGCGTCTTGGGTTAATTAACATTTGTTCATTTTCCATTAATGAAATTAGTGAAAATGTGGGCTCCTTCCAAACTTGTGTCATGTGTATTTCACAAAGAGTTAGAGGTGCAGGTATGAAATTTGATAGCAACATTAATCAATCTGTGAAGACGTATTCCGGGTGTTCTGTTTGTCTCTTGGGATAATTATCCTCTGTTCATAATCATTTATTAACTTAGTGAAAATGACAAATTCAGAAAAATGAGTATTGGTTCTTGCCTAACCTGTGCCATGTATAGCTTATGACGTATTTCAGGTATAGCCATGAAATTTGATAGGAATTTCAATCAAAATATGAAAAGTTGTGTGTATATGATTGTTATCCATTGCAGGTTTCACAATATGTTTAAAGTCCTACACCAATTACATGCAACTCCTTCCAATGTTGATGGGGGCAATAACAGTTGGGGGCATGCGTGTCCTCTGGACACCTTTCCTTGTGTTTTTTTTTTTTTTTGTTTTTTTTTGTTTTTTTTTTTTTTGTGTTTTCCCCCCTTTTTGTGTTTTTGTTTGTTTGTTTGTATGTTTGTTTGTTTGTTTGTTTGTTTTTTTTGGGGGGGGCGGAAGTTGTGTTTTTTTCTTTTGGTTTAAATAGGATAGTTGGGTGATATGAGGGGCGAATCACAATGTATTCTGCGAGCAACTGTCATACTTTTTCAACTGATCATCTGCCTGTAATAAATTATAACAAGAAACAAAAGTAGAAATAAGAGTTTTCCTTGTTATCACAAAAGAGAGTTAAAATAACATGATTTTTTTTGTAATTATAAAGAAATAGGTGAAATAACCTTTTTTTTCTCGTTGTAACAAGAACAAAAATATACTAACAACATTTTTTTCGCGTTATAAGAAAAAAAGGGTGAATAACAGGATTTTCTTGTTAAAGGAAGTAAAAGCTGAAATGACATGCTTTCTTTCTTGTAATATCAAAGAAAGTTGAAATAACATATTTTTCTTGTTATGACAAGAAAATATGTTATTTCAACTTTATTCTTGTAAAAAACAACAAAATATTGTTATTTCAAATGTCTCTTGTTCTAAAAAAAAATGTGAGCAAACAATATTTTCCTTGTTATAACAAGAATAAAGTTGAAATTACATTTTGTCTTTGTATAACAAAAAAAAGTTGAAATAACAAGAGTTTTTTTTTGTCTCATTTAAACAAAAAACAATTTTTGATAACAAATAAGAATAGAAAGAGAGATTAGGTTGAAATCAATGATCTTCTGTACAGCATTTATCGCTGGCATGGAAGGTGAAAAGTTACATATTATATGTGTTTTTTTGTGTGTGTGTGTGTTTTAATTTTGTGTATTGGATCATCCCCCCCCGGAACAAATGGACAAAGGAAATAAAAGAGATAAAGCAAAAAATTGTTAACTTGCAATTCCGTCACTGTCTGTAGCATTTCTCGTAAATCCCATAACGGTTTAATTGCCCCTGATTTCAAAATCCACTACTTGTTTTCCATCCCGTTACTGTTGCTCACCATTTAACCCTCCCCCCCCCCTTAAACCGGCCAAAACCGGCTGGTGGTCAAATGTCGTCCGCTTCAGTGTTTTCAGCTAATTTCAAAAGTAATGAAAAACAATTTTGACTGATAATTGTAGATGAATCCTATCAAGATCACATGCCCCAGGTCAACAACTTTTCTTGGCATCAGCTGGGCACTTAGTGCCCAACTCATGCCAAGAAAAGTTGTTGACTCAAGTGTCAACTCAAGGGGAAAAGGGTTAAGAGGGCAATAGAGGACCCGAGCAAAGCTTGTCTTTTGAGAACAACTTATGGTGGTGCGTGTAATTCGTACGAACCTTCAGACACACCACTGGCAATGACAAGATTTTTTTCTCGTTATTACAAGAAAACAAAAGAATGGTTATAACAAGAAAAAAAGAGATTGTATATATATATATATATATATATATATATATATATATATATATATATATATATATATATATATATATATATATATATATGTGGAGAGAGAGAGAGAGAGAGAGAGAGAGAGAGCAGTTTACACTGAAAATGTCCGGTTCGTTATAGGACGAACATGCAAACTAATGAGGTAGCATATTGCAGCTGGTGTTTGTTAGTTTGAGGCAGCATAAAGGTCTGTCAGTATGTTTTACGTATATTATCACAATATGCAAATTACAAAAATTTATTATGGCACTTGTTTATTGGATTTAGGGAATTAAGTACATAAAGAACACGCTAATATAAAGTTTCCTCCGTCTATTACTACAAAGGAGATAGAATAGACTTCAGTGCAAATAAAGTGAAAGAAACGGTATAGTGAAAACAACGATATATCTCTGGAATCCACAACACGAGGACCTAAACCCTGCCACTTTTGGCACAGCTCAGATTACGAGAGCCAAAATCTTATGCTATATCCTGAGAGCCTTCAGCAGGGAGCCACACATCATCCGCATATCATTAAGACACTGTAGAACGGAGTCATACACCAGCCGCATATTCAGAAGACATTTCACAAGGGAACCAAGCAGTCACATATCCATATGACGCATCATCAGAGAGCTACACACTGTGGACACTGACATACAACTGACAAAATCAGAGCACAAACGAGGAAAAAAACTTGCTCCATATCCACAAATCCCTTTATCTCGGAGCAAAACACCAGTCGTTATTATGCCCATTGACCCCGGTATAAGCCGCACATCATGTAATACAATAGCAGCGGGCATTATTGTCCTTTTAAGTGTACATTTGTCATCCCGTTGGTTTTAGAATCGATGCTGGAGCATAACCTCCAGTCAGATTTAGGAGAATTGATGTTCAGCTTCCAATGCGATTTGACCAAAGAAACATCCAGGAAACCAAGAGTTCTCCTTCAATATGAGCCTGGTTCACCTGTATAACCGATGTCTATCTAAATTAGCTCACCAGTCCATTCTTGGCATGTTTAAGGTAGGCAACCTGTATATATTTTCCCATAAACTTGCATTATGACCATTTAAAGTTTTTGGACAATTTACAGTCAATTTTGATATTTCATTTTAATTACTATGGAAGAACCTTCATTTATTGACATTATATCTGAAAGAAGACCAAAATAAGTAAGCCATTCCAAATTTACTGATAAGCTTGGCACTGAATCATGATATCCATATACGGGTCTCAGTGAATCGGTTCGGTGGCGGACTGGATGAAGCTGTAATTTATGCACAAAAATGTTTCGAAAAAAAAAACATATTTGTATGATGACTTATACTGACACATGATATGGAATATGATATAGAGATAACTACAAATATTACCATCCGGTGTAAATACGGCCCTGGTTGTCATTATTGTTTATTGAGTTGGTCTGGAAGCATGAGCTTCGGTATTTCAGAGCAAGGTGGCTCAGAATGAGGCTAAAATCAGCACATGGGGGCTTTTTCGTTGTATAACCAATAAGATGTGAGCAGCCACGAGTTCCTAATTATAAATTCGTAAATATCACCCTCAAAATGATTACTAGGGTTTTAGTTCCCGTACAGCCAGTCAGAGAACAGGATTCTCACACACATCCTAATTATAAATTCAGAAATATCAACCTGAAGATTGCCACAAGGTTGATATTTATGAACTTATAATTTGGAGGTCTGTTCTCTGATTGGCCGTCTTGGGACTGAATGCCTACGAACCAGGGGTGATAGGATTATGAGCCTTGCTCTCGTTTGTCCAAATATAAAAGGATAGGACGATATCTGGACGAGGCTGGCTACTCTGGGACTGAGGATATGCATTCCATAGCCGAGGCCTATTTACACCGAATGGAAATATAAAGGTTATCCCATGGTTGTAGCTGCATCACCCCCTGTATCAGCCCCAGAGCACCCGTATCGTCACGAGACTGAAGGTCTCGTGACGATACGGGTGAGTGTCACAACCATATGGTCCGTTTTGAAATGGATCAAGTTTCTATACAGAAACATGACATGGAGACCCACTACTCCCTCGATCTTCAATGTATGGCATAGACACTGACTGCTCCCTACGTCCGCAACACGGGACATATGAACAAACTGCTAATTGGTCCTCAACATACGACATACAGAGCCACTGTGTCCTCCCTCATCAATGTATGACATAAACAGCTACTGCTTTATCAATCCACAGTGTGTGAAGCTTCTTCTGCAACCATCGACACGTCAGACGGACTCACTACTTTCTGAGCTCTCAACATTTAGGATGGATATTCAATGTTTCCCAAGTCCATATTTTTGTGATAGAGATCGAGTGTTTGGGTTTTTGTTTGTATAGCCACTTAATCCATCAGGTGAAACCATACCGCTTCTTAAAGCCTAGGCGTGCAAACATGAGACTGACTGATCACTTAATCCTCTGCCAAGGAGACAAAGACCTTCTGTATTGTAACCATTAGCTTGCTTACCTTATGCAGCCCTCCTGCTTTATATTCAGCCCAGCAGAATAAGAGGGAATGCAGACTGTAAAATGTTGAAAAAATGTTGTGATTCACAGTAAACTTTCGATATAAAGAGTTCCAGCAAGACCAGAGACAAAAGTACTTTACAGGGGTGTGACCATAACATCGCGTACAAAACATGATATGAAATAAAATAGGCTGCAAAACTCTGTGATAACGGGAAGTGTCTTTTAATATATATGAGCACAAATGAGGCAGCAAAATAGAGCCCCGTTGTTTTTCCCACCCTCAGTCAGTCGGTAAGAGACGCACTGCCTCAACAGCAAAACATGAAAGCCTGGTGCTCTCTTAACCTTTCCCGCTCAAATCGCCCGGATGTAAATTGTTGTTTGTTTTAATATCTGTACTCGCTAGCAGAATTATTTTTGCTAAAAATTGTAAATAAGATCTATCTCGTTAGCACACCCCAAGTTAATAGCGTTCCTCGTCGTGGATTTGTTCTCAACGTTGCCCCGAGGAAAGCTGTTGACACACCTGCAAGACACAGTCTCGATGTTTCCCTAGCCATCCACCTCTATACTATCAGTCTTTACTATCTTTCCATCATGGCGCGATCCACGTTTATCGTCTGCTATTTGTAAACAGTGCAAATTAATGTGAATATATTTGATTTTGGCCGAACAGATAGCGTATCATGTAAGTGTATAATTGCGGTGCCACTTTGAAATTGTACACTTACAGGTTTCCTTCAATATTCCTTTGAAAGTCATATACACATGTATATATTTAAATATATTTCATGTAATACAAATGGAAATAATCTATATGCAATGAAATTACCCTGTTGATATTGGGCCAATAAAGGCTACAGATGAAGGTCGATAGTTAGTTAAGTGGGCCAATAGATGACCAACGTAGTGTCGTACTGTAGGCGGTGCTGTGTTAAATTGACGCCTTTTGAGACGTGCTTTAATAAAAGTGACGTCACTAAACCGTTTAGACCAGCGTAGTACGTACATTATGTAACTATGTACAGTTTTCACATTCAACTGTTTCATCATTAAAGTTAACTCTTTCAACGCATTCCACTTGGGTCCCTTATTTTGTTTTACTGTAATGAATGATATATCAATTGTAACATGGTCGATCATATATCACCTATCTATGGCTACCATTACACAAATGGCGTGTACCTCTGGCAAATCCAACACACGATACATGGTAATGCCAGCAATAATACATATACATTGATTATTCATAGCATTAACAAAAAGATTATATAATTAGAAATATGTTCTGATAGCCAGCTGTTGAAGAGAATGTGTTGAGCGATTATTGTCAGATCCTTTGAATCCAATGCTTTTGTTGAGATAAGTAGCTATTTTACTGCACATGCATACATAAATGCATGCACGCGCGCACGCACGCACACATGCACAAAATGTATACACACATACATACATACATGCATACATACATACATACATACATACACACATACATACATACATACATACATACATACATACATACATATAATCATACATTCATACATAAATACATACATGTTCATATAACATTCTTTATTGCCTCGGATGGCCGAGCTTGAAAGATAGATGTAGGAGTCAAAAATCAATTTTCTACTTTAAAACGGTTTGTAATCTGTGTTCCCTACATTTCATTCATTTGGATGACCAAACTTGAAAGATAGACGTACGTATCATAAAATTAGTTTTGTACTTCAAAATTGTTCGCAACCTGTGTCCCCCAACAAGTAAATTTCAGTGCCTTGGATGAACAAGCTTGAAAGATAGACGTACGTATCAAAAATTAGTTTTGTACTTCAAAAATGTTCGTTACCTGTGTCCCTCAGCATCCCAGTGCCTGAATACCCAGGGCTAACAAAGATAGAATTGCTTATCCAGTACGTAACTTTACTTAGCGCTGTTTGGTTCTCGCGCAGGCCTCTTTTTCATTTTGTTCCTTTCAAGCTTCAGTACATAGGACCAAGTACCAGAAAGGTAGACATCTTTCAAAATCGTCTAAGAGTAGATTTCAGCCCTTTACTGGCACATTTATATTTAACCTGGCTTGAATTTAAGTATATGGATAAATTGATCAAAAAGGACTTTCAAATGGCTACAAAATTATCAAACGATGCAAAATATATTGATGACATTGCTTGCGTAAATGTACAAAATTTTAGTGAAATTGCTAAAGAAATTTACCTAAAAGATATCCCTCTGGAAGGTTTCAGAGATGTGTTTTGGGACTTGGATATTCAGGTCACTAATGACAGGTTCTGTATCAAAGTCTATCACAAAATATATGAGTTTAACTGTGAAGTAGTTAATTATACTTTCCCGGACAGTAATATTTCGGAAACTATTGGATATATTACGTTTTTGTCACAGATTTTGAAATTAGGTCGCATTTGTTCTAAATTTCAGGACTTTGCAACTAGAACCAAATTTATTTCAATAAACTTGAGTCAAGAGGATCCAAAGATGTACTTTTGATTAAATATTTCTGCAAATTTTGCTGTGAATATCCCGAGATGGTTAGAAAGTTTGGTTCCAATAATTTTAGAGATTTTAGACTTGCCTGTTTTGCTACTTAATTTTATCTTTTGACGTCATTCTGCTTTAATGTTCACCTTTCAGACATTTTAGGCTAGCTTGTTTTCTGTTAGGTCAAACCCCCAGGGGGCTATAGGTAGCAAGCGGCTACTGGCGACAAGGGCAGCTACAGCATGAATTGCCAGGCAGTGCCAGAACCACTGACCAAGGCCTGAGACCGTAGTATGGAATGAGTTAAATACACACTTGTATTCACCTCGCCCATACCCCAGTCTCTCCTTGTGCTTGCGTGCTTTGTTCAGAAGTAGTATGGCATTATTTTCTGCAGTATCCCCTGTCTTCAACACATAGATAAAACCTCATGGCCGGGGTAACATATATTCAATTAAATGGCGTTGTACATGTCAATTTATTCAATTAAAGCAATGCGTATAACGTTTAATTACTACTATATGGTATTACATCAGTTTCTCAGGGTGCAACATCAGATTGCATTGTAAATTCCAGGAGGTTCACTAGGTTTCCAGGCATCGACGATAAGGACATGACATAGTTCACCTACAAAACGTATGGAATAATTTGTTATCGATTTTTTTTTTTTTTTTTTGGTAGTCTTGTGATTTTTTGTCCTTTTCATATGATCGAGTACTAAAATGCAGTGCCATTATTTTTCCCTATTTTTTCTTTTTTTGCGAAACTGTACTCCCTGTTCTGTATTGCATCACCACGTAGCGTTACATGTATTGACATGAAGAGAGACATTAATATTAACTTGTGGTTACTTTTCTAATCCTCTATAAAGAAATAAAGTTTATCCAGACATACATGAATACATACAAACATACTTATGTGTGTGCTTATCATAACAAATAAATACATACATACATACATACATACATACATATATATATATATATATATATATATATATATATATATATATATATATATATATATATATATATATATATACTACAGCTTAGGGCGAGAATTGCATACATGTGTTCTTTAGAAGGTACAAGTGATAAAAAAGGTCCTTTCTGATGCAGCAAAGTGGTTCCTCTTTTATCAGGTTTATGGTCCATTAGTGGATGCACCTGCCATATATTTGAATAAACTACATGCTGTTACAGTTCTTTGTACTACGCTATAAAGTTCGACGATATGTAACGACGAAAAACGTGTAACGTTAAACATTTGCCCACTGTTGCTGCAAGTAAAAAAGGGAATAAATAATGTGTGCTAAACCATAGTCTGTATCCATAAATAATTCTCTACCATACATTGGCAATATCTCCAGCACATCACAAAAAGTGACAACAGTGCCACTGAAAAACGTAGTGTACCACGTGCCTGCGTACGGGAATGTTTTCCGGTTGTATCGATGCCTTGTCTTCTTTCCAACCTAAAGCTACAGTGTATTTCATTGTGCAGGCCATTGTGAGTCTGCACATCTATACCGAATTCAGCACCTTGCCCTTGAAAAGATGCAAAGCGTTTGCCTGTCAACGGATATCATGGACGTCTTTAATTTTGTTTTCTCGCAAACAGAATGAGATGTATTGACTCACATATACCTTGCAACAGGCCGACTACCCAATTATTGGCTTTTCGACTTTCTTTTAAGAACGGGCTCCGAAAATGTTTTCAGTAATGAGAGTTTCGACAAAAGCCACAATTTAATGAGGATGTTCTTGTTTTCACGCTTATTAATGTTCACGGCCTTTTGTATTTCTTGCTTTTAATTGAAAATTTATTTTCACTGTTGTGAATATAATTCCAAGTAAGCTCTTAGTTCGTAAACTACGTAAGTGTACATTTATTTCACGATTTTGTTCCATTATCAAAATAAGGGAAAATAAAAGAACCAGGGAATAAAGTGAGTTTATGGTTAATCAAACGTCACCTTAAGCAAATATTTTATGCAGAAAACGCTTATTTTAATGCTTTGCTGAAAATTGTCATACATTGCCAATGGGCAATGATGCATCAGGACATATCCAGCAAGCAGCACATAGAAGGATACAAAGAGACTAAAGACTAACAGCGCATAACAAATTTAAAGTATACACTAAGTGCGCATTAACACCAGGTACACCTCTCACGGAACTTATCAGTCAGATTGCGTTGCTACCTATGAATGTTTTACGACGTCGATGGTCTTGTGTGCTTTGTATTGGCTATACATACAAGCTACAAAATAAGGACATGCTGTTTTTACTGCTTGCATTCTACTCTATTCTAATTAGAAAACGGAAAATGCAATTGCTCAGTGTTATCCCAAATTTTATTACTATGGAAAATTAATTGTGTTTTCCTCGGTACCTATGGGCGAAATCCAAGGAGATAACCCAAACGTGTCCAATTGTAACTTTCCAAGGGGAAGAAATGTAATAAACAGGCTTTTTTTATCTGTAATTACAGGTATCACAGAACTATGTCTGGCGTAAATGTGTACACAAATATTGCTGGCGTGACAACGCTTCTGTGTCTGCAGAAGAGGCGGAAGAGGGGTGTAAAGCGTTTTTTCTTTTTTTAACTTTATTTTAATACCTGGATAACACAAGTAAACATTTGTATTACGCGTGCACAAGTGTTGCAAAGGCCACTTTAAAGCCAACAATCCTCTAGTCACTGCTCCCGGACAGATTTTCCTTGATGTGATATGATGATGACGACGACGACGACAATGACGATGACGATGACGAAGACGAAGACGATGACGATGACGATGACGATGACGACGACGACGACGACGATGACGATGACGATGATGATGATGATGATGATGATGATGATGATGATGATGATGATGATGATGATGATGTGATGATAACATTGATATCGGTTTTGGTATTGATTACCTCTTTCCAGAAATCGTGTTTTACTAACATTTTGACCACAGAACGACCAGATTTTGAATAAGCAACACTTGTCGTCTATGGTCTTGTCGAAAATGGGAACTGCACATATTCAGTTAGTCACATTCCCATTCTTGGAAAAAGAGAGCTTCACTGGGATAGCTGTGTGTGAATGACGTGGTGAACGGGAGGGGGGGCTGAATATGGGCCTGTACAAAGTAGGCCTGCATTATACAGCATCATTCCAGAATTGTGTACTGCACCATGATTACGGACATATCAGAAATATACTCATGTTTTGAACACGGAATGGCCTGGTCTTGAACCAGCAACCTTTGGCACATGTCGCCTGGCTGAGAGTGGGAAACGCAAGGATCCACTTGGTCATATCCCGATTCTCCAAAATAGATAGTTCAGTGGGATAGAAATGTGCCAATACCATGGTGAACACGGATGACGTCATACTTGCCAATACAGGGTACTTGCATACTTGCGCCCATATTACTTTGAAAGTGGCCTGAGTAGAAACTACGTAGTCTTAATATCAATATATGGATGTTTCTTGCACTATTTTTTTCTTTGACCATGTTGACCGCTTCAAGTTTAAATTCAACCTTTGCAAATTCACTGTGTCCCAGCTGCTTGCAGGCTACATTTTCAATGGCGATATCACGGTCAATACATTCCAAATTTTTCATTGAAGAAGTGAAATGCTTCTTTTCGCTGTCATGCCTTGAAAAACACATAAAATTCAACCGCATCCTTCACGCTGTGTGTTTCGCACTCCTGCAAGTAATGTCATTTTTTTCTGTTTTCGCTGGTTTGCTTTTTTAAATGGTATGTATGACTCCAGCAAGCAAACAATATCCCTACGCCATCCTTACGCTGTACGTAGGTCTGCTTCTCATACTGTTCCTGTAATGTGCATATTGTTTGGCAAACTCTGTCAACAACGAATTTGTTATTACCTTTCAAGGACAGACTAAACAAAAAACCACCCAGGCTACAATTCTCAGCATAAGAACTGTCCTTGGCATCACTTCATTACCTCGGCACTTCAGATATGAGGTGATCTGTGTCGTGATTCGGGAAGTCTTGTGCTGAGAATTGTTGACTTGGGTGGTTTTCTTTTTGTATACTGCATGGTCTTTTCGTGTCTTGTCCAAGTTAAAATCAACTTTTTCCCATGCTGTATATCGACTCGCAATTAAACACTTTTATCCATTTTCCACCGCAAAGATATCTACCTATAGTACAGCTAGCAAATTATGCCCAGCATTCGCCTGAAATAATTCTGAGGGTCAAGATATTAAATTTCCCCATTGTCGTAGCTGTTCATCAGAGACGAAGGATAAACTCTCTCGCGCTCACAGAAAAGATACATCTGGGCTCCATTGATACATAATTGTGCTTCTTTTTTAGTCTGAATGCGCTTGACTTCATTAATTCTGTTGACCTTGAGAAAAAGAACAATGAGCCAGTATTCTTCTTACACCATGAAACTACCTATTCGTCTTACCTCCAATGCTAAACTAATGGGCACCAACAAAAGATGTTAACCAGAAACACTTCTTCCAGAGCGTTCCTATAAATTTGAATGCAGATATATTATTTATTTATTTTTGTTGTTCCCACTTGCACATTGAATTAGAATAAATTTACAAATATGACACATGAGGGGATAGGAACTCGGAAGAGCTTGTAAGGAAGCCCTTCGTAAAAGACCACAGTGCAAGGAAAACAATGCAAGGTTGATCTTACAAGTGCTCATTGGTTTGGCTTTTTTTCAGAAAACACGCAGGGACCGAATTTATCAACGCAGAAATTTGTGCCACATAAAACGAATCAAATACTCTTTCACAAACGAACTTGCCCCTGTAACTACATAAAAAATTTTCAAGGGTATTCATTTCCATTTTTTTCCTATTTAAGACCTTTCACTCTCACCAAATATTCACTATTTTATTCATATTCCCCTCAATGACACGTTTAAAGGGTTTTTCATCGTGTTCTTAATTTAAAAGCATCAGCGAAAAAAGCAAATATATGAACATCGCGACAATAAATGGATTCACTATATATCCTATAAAAGTCCTCTCAAGATGGCCACCCCTTGACAGATAGGTAAATGCCAATGAGATAGAAGTTGAGAACTAGCCAAAACGAATACTTACTGAATACACCCACTTCAGACAGCGACACTCCAGTGGTGTTGTTACAACGGCCCGTTAAGGTGGTGCAGCGTACGCTGCATCCCAAGGGATTGCTCCGCTGTTGGTGTCAAACTACAGGAGATTATACCACCGTAAGTACTGTCTTGTATATGTACCATGCATACAGCAGGCAGCAGAGTCACCGTCTACATCCCCTCCGTACCCCTACTTGTTTCCTCCGCATTATTAATGAAACCTTCGTCGTCGGCTTAGATGGTTTCCGTGCACACAGCCAAGCCGCGGCTTTCTGTAACTACCGTATCCTGCAGGAATGCCAGGTGTCTGAAGGCCAATGGGCGCACGTGATGATTCTTTTGTTGCTATGTCACGCTGGAAGCCCTACGCTGATCTTCCAAATCAGTTTCCTCTGTATGGGACCGTTCTACTTCAAATATTCTCATTTATTGGATTTCGATGCTGCTGATGCCGTCACTGAAGCAGCTGCATTGTAGAATGTTATGTATCTAGTCGTATTAGAGCGCTCTGTATCTCCAGTTGTTTATCACGATGTTGTACAACTCCAGACATTTGTCAGTTTTATTCAACTCTTTTTGTTTATACCATTGTTATGTAGCGTAGGGGGGGGGGGGGTTGCTTTATTTCTGTTTATGTTTTTTTGGGAGGGGACCTTTGTTTTGTATTTGTTTTTATTTTGTTTGTTTGTTGTTGGTTTTTTTTTTTTTTTTTTTTTTTTTTTTTTTTTTTTTTTTATTGTTGCACTCAAGGTGCTGTATAGCTCTTGCTCTTTTATGCAGCTCCTTGTGTTTATCGCAGCGCTATCTAGCGAGACTTGTGTATCATTATTTAGAGCTCCACCTGTTCATCCGTTTCATTTAACCCAATGTATTCCTCACCGTATAATACAACTGTTAATAGTTACCATATTGTTATGCGGTGGCACTTTCTCATCAGCTTTTCATTTAGTTCCAGTTCTTGATTGGAGTATTTTTTCCAGCTGGAGTTGTTTATTGCAATGTTATACAGCACCCGTTTTTATCAGTGTTATCCCTCCATCCCAGTCATCTGTTAGAATGTTAAGCAAAAGCGGTGGTCTGGGTTGGTTTAATTTCTTGACACACAGCCTTTTGTTCCAAGGATGCATATTTGTGACACCTAGCAACCCATGCCACTTTAGGTCAGGTGGGTCAGTGAGGCCTTTTACATTACAGTGAACCTGAACGTATCACCCTGCACATGAGAATGATTTTTGGAATGAGCATCTTCTAATCTACCTGAAGTATATATTGTTCTCATTCAAATACACCCAGGTGTGATAAAAATTAAAGTTTAATGCTTATTTTAAAGCATATTGAGAGGTTATATTTACATGTGTTAATTCCCCATATCAATCTATGGAGAAAAAGCGAGGGTTATGGAAAGTGACCAAAAGATGTGAGCGGTCAACCATGAACCGGATGGGCAGCTCCACCTTTAGGCGAATTTAGAACTAACTCAGAACTTCCCTATTCTATCTTGTTTAAAGCCTTATACAGCTTGGCCTTCAGGTGTTTACCAGCATTATACAGGTCTGGCTGTGTAATACTGTTATACAACTCCAGTTGTTATCTAATGTTATACAGCTCTGCTCGTCTATTAGGGTGCTATAGAGCCCAAGTCGTTTCAGTTGGTCTTGCGGCCTTTCTCGTTTTGGGTGCCCTGTACTCGAGAAGCCAAATGTCAAGTGAATGCCTAATTTCATTAAGTTGTTCCCCAGTATCAGCTACGTTGCATGTATCAGACAGGAAAATAATAGATTGCTTATGATGCAGTCAATATCCAAATATATATCATGTCTAATTCATGCAATAAGAAGCCAGCTTTCCCCCAGCAGGTTATTGCACGGCTCCTCATATCGGTGTGCCTACGTGAACAGGAGCTTAAAACAGTCTACAGGATAACAGGATACAGCACGGTTATACCAAGAGACACATTTCTTTTTTAGTTGGGACCTCGTCTGCAACTTAACAAATAGAAAGGGAATGATTCCCAGTTCAAGGTGCTGTTGGTCATACCCCCGGTTTTCCTGATATTTCCCGAACTCAACCCTTTCCCCCTCAAACCGGCCAAAACCGGCTGGTAGCCAAATGTCGTCTGCTTCAGTGTTTTCAACTAATTTCAACAGTTATGAAAAACAATTTGACTGAGAAATGTACATGAGACTTATCAAGATCACATGCCCCAGGTCAACAGCTTTCCTTGGCATGGGTTGGGCACTGAGTGCCCAACCCATGCCAAGAAAAGCTGTTGACTCAGTCTTAATTCAAGGGGGAAAGGGTTAAAGTCAATCAAAATAAATGGCAGGACATTTAGTGGAACCAGCATATTGTCACTTGTCTTGTTGTGACATTCCTCTCGGTTAGAGACCACCAAGCCGAAGGATCATCTCCCCCCATATTTACTGACAAGGTTTGACATGACAAAACATGAAAAAATTCTTGCTTTTCAGCGACTACCGCGGATTTTTCTTTCACAGGAAGAAAGTTTCCGCGCTTCCCAATGCACTCTTAAGGATAATGAACTGTCTTTTGGGCGTTTTCAGAACTCAAGATGCATTTGTGTATCACCATGCTCTGTGCAAACAGGTGTATGCTCACCTTACTTGCGGCTACTTTTCAAAACTGATGAAGAGTTTCATTTCAAGAAATCACATAATTATTGTGTATTTTGTACTAATGTGAATGCAAGGATGTCCGATTTGACAAATGAGACGTCAGGATACGAGCCACTACTTCCGGTACATTCTAAACTACTTGTACTTGTGGCTGACTGGTGGAGACATGAGTTACCCCCAACCGGCCCCAGCTGCAACTTGTGGCCGAGTTGATTACTTCATGACAAGGTAGAAATAATTTTTGACCCTTTGATCTTAAGTCACGATAATGGTCACACTCCTGTGAATTATAATAACGAATCCAACTTCAAGGTTCCCGGACAGAGGCCACTCATTCAAGTACAGGCATATGCCTTCATGTATAAATTCGGTGCTTTTCGAGACAGTCAATGGTCGAAGTCAGTATTATTCCTAGACAGTCACTTGACTAGTTCAGAAAAAAAATAAAACATTACCCACGTGCATCAACCTTAACCCACAATGACAGCAAAATTAAATACAGCAAAAGGCATAGATTTAAGTATTACAAAAACATCAACATTCCTCTTCCAATTCCAATGTATAGTAATAGTTTTCACTCCTGGCTTGAGACAGTTTGCCTGCTAAACAAACTATTTTTCCGCGTGTCTGACTGTGCTCCACGGATAAGTGGAGCGCACACACAGTAACAATAGCGTAACCTAGTCTGTCTTAGCAGGCAAAAGAAAGGCAGTCGCCCATAAAAGACAACTGGTGGTTTTAAACTGGTGTTCTCAACCTTTGAAATATTCTTCATTAATTTCAAACTTCAGGTTTTTTTTCCAAAACATATAGGCCCAGGCATTTAAAACCAATTTTTTCACTGATGCCAAAGATAAAAAGAGGCATAGTATGTCTACCACTTTTTAGTACTCCTGACTTGTCGTTCACCTGAGATGCCAGTAAAAGTAGAAAGTATGCATATGTACAGGAAAGATGTTGACCCAGTCTAGAAATTAATAGGTAAAGGGCGAATTATTTAATTAAGTAAGACGTTAAAATTTCGCTACATCCTGTGATCCATGTATACATGCCACAACGAGAGACATACATGTATGTCTTCAACGATACAAAAGATCAATGTTATTAAGAAAATTGACATACACCTGCTATCAAAAGCGACACTTAGCTTTATGGATTTTCATCACCAAAGTCTATTATTAGTAAACATGAGTACATCAGGTTACTTTGGTAACTTTGCCACTTGTCAACTGAGTTGTAGGTTTAAATGGCCTCCAAAACGTCAATCCACACGTTGCCAACCAAATTCTCAAACTTGGGTAAATTCGGTAGATGTTTGATGGGAAAACACTAGTCACAATCGAACGCAAGACTTGTTCGGTAGTCAATGCATATTGAAAAGGATATGCTTTGATGCGGATTTTGTTCGAAGATGATCTAACAAAGACACACAGATCATACATATAACATACGTTTTTTTCGCACAATCCTTCGATCAATTCAGGTGGTAAACATTCATACGCCACTTCCTTCTATAAATGCCATACTGATGTTAAAACACCTAAATAAACTTCAACGTGATGATTGGACCAAGATTTACAAACACGAACAGAACTTACGTCCTATTCTTGTAACGTTTTCCTAGGAAATACAGTGTATATATTTTTTGCAAGCAGTAAGTGATATATTACCCTCTATGGTTCAGACAATCAGACAGGGCAATAATACATGTGACAGATCTGACACCAAAATCTGATCCACTGTATCAAATCTGAGTTAGTTTGAAGATATACCGATTAGAATCGTAGTCTGAGGAATATACTGCAAGAGATAATGACACAGCCCCGCAGGTAACAGTGCCCGGATGATGCTGGAAAGCTGCTATTAAAAGGTGTGTTATGTTGGTACAATGAGTAGGTTTTGGCAGCACAATACCTATGCACCATTAGGAAATTAACGGGAGATCAAAAAGAAGTGGCAGCTGAATGTTGGATTCACTCTTGTAATGTGTGATTCTTTTAAAAGAAAAAAATATCTGTGTTCCCTTAAGAAGAACGCAGAAAATACACACCCAGCATACTTTTCTAACAACAAAGAGAGAGAGAGAGAGAGAGAGAGAGAGAGAGAGAGAGAGAGAGAGAGAGAGAGAGAGAGAGAGAGAGAGAGAGAGAGAGAGAGAGAGAGCATGTCTCGTGACAAAACCTCAGAAAGGCAACAAATATCATCCTAATCTGTAAACGACAGTCTACAAGAAGCATTTGGAATGGCATGAATAACATATCGGTAGGTGCGGCACAGTGGTAATGCTACTGAAGCGCCACCAGGTGGGCTTCTCTAGCTTTCATTAACCTCACTCGACACATAGTACAGACCTCAGATGTTTACAACAGCCAATCAACTTATCCATAGTAATGTTCTGGAAACACCAAAACACTATGGGAAGTTAAAAGACAGTGCTGTACACGACTGTGTAAGAGAGTAGCTCAAACATTTGTGTATTATGCCCTATTAAATAGATTTGTGTGTCATCTTTAGAGAACTTTCGTTTATCATTTCACATCCGTCATCAACACGTTCGGGTATTCCGCCCCATGAGCTTGTTCTGTAGGTTTTTGATTGTGATCTATAAAGAGTAAGACTGTTTACTGGCATGAACAAAACCTGACACGTCTTAGCTATGTCAGTTTCCATAATAGAATATTCAATTTACGTGGAACTAACGTAAAGTATAGCAATAAAGTCCCGTGTTTATGGCATGAGATGTAATTTTTTTTTTTTTAAATGTGGTTTAGATTCATGTATTATACAGGGGAAGGGAGGCAACGCAAGCGCCTGTTTGTTAAATATATATATTTCTTTGTCATAACTTATTCTCTATACCAAGATAAATGTGCGCTGTCATACATAAAGTGCCATAACCATGCCTTTCCATGCATAGGGTAATACGATTGAAACTTATTCATACATAATGCAGCATGGTTATAGATTTGTCATACCTTTTATAAATAAAGAATACAAAATCGAAGTCCTCTTGAAAGATTATGATTTACGAATAAAGTGATATTTGCTTTCATTTCTTTCATTATAATATTTCTTTGTTTTTTTATTCATACGAAGTTGAAGGTGAATTTAACGTTTCACGGCACTACTGCAAAGTTAATTTCTTCGGTCAGAGTATGATTGTTACGGCACGTGTGTACAACCTTTGGTTAGAAACTGACGCAAGCGCAACCACCGTAACCTTTGTATTCAGTTGGTGTTTTCCCCGGAACCTACTTTTTATATTTCTTTCACTTTGTTTTTGTTTTTGCTTGTATGTCACATCAACGACTGTGATGTCAGTTGCATTTTTGATACCAAACCAAATGCGGATGTTCCAATAATGCACTGTAAAATGTTTCAACGGTCATTTTGCACATATAACGCAAAAATTGTTCCTTAACATTAAAAAAGATGTAATTAAGAAGAACAGCAGATATTTGCAAATGTATTGTATTAAAGCAACACGATACCTTCGTGTCATGCAATAAGCAATATTCAATCTGCTGACTATTTAATAACCCGAAGGCGTGACAAAAACTGCCTCTTTGGGCAAGCCAAATTGACCTGTCTAAAAACACACGTGTGTCCCTACTTGTAAGAAGGCTTTGGGCTCGACCGCTTTTAACGCTCTTCCTAGACAGTGTTTGTGCGAAGTCGAGACGATGTCAGAACAAGACGCCAAGGACGAACTTGATTTGACCGTACCATTGCATTTCAGTTCAGATGTCACCTTGCATTTTATTTGCGTTGTATTTACTGGAAAAGGCGTGGCTGCACTTGGCCAAAACTGGTTGCACCGAATAATAGTGACCAATCAAGTGCCCGTCATATGTAGAAAGAGGAAACGCTTTGTTTCACCACGATACCATTGACTGTGTGGCATTCATTTCCTTTCTGTTGATCTTTTTGCACACAAACGTGTGCGGAAGAGAAGCGTTTCATGTTTTGTACAGAGTAAGATGTGTATTTGTGCTTACGGAGCAAAATAAGGGGATATGAAATGACTTCTAAAGGAACATGTACTTGTGCTGATGAAGATCCTATTCTTGAGAAGTTATTAATTTCATTGAAACAAAGTGTAATGTGTGGTTTAAGTTTTTTTTTCTAAGTGGATATGAATATAATCAACAAGCAAAGATTATAAATATACGTATATATTGAATGCCCTAAATTTCAAATACGCAGAACGCAATTAAAGTTCAGATCTACCTCTTTAGTTTCCATAAACTTCGCTGTTTCACTCTTCTTACCCATGCCTGTGCTGCGTGATGAAACCGTCTATTAGGCATCATAAGACGACAGTCTAAAAATCACGTATGGTAGTCTACATTGTGCCCATGTCCACTTTGTCTTTTAAGGCATCTCTCTCTCTTTCTCTCCGTCTCTCTCTCTTTCTCTCTGTCTCTCTCTCTCTCTCTCTGTCTCTCTCTCTCTCTCTCTCTCTCTCTCCCTCTCTTATTCTGTAATAATGAACAGTACAAAATGGAAGTGGTACAAAAATACAAAGAAAACGTAGTCAAAAGGCAGAGCCTTGTCCTGGTACTCTGTACTTATTAAGATATGAACGTTTGTTAAGTATTATTAATATGTAAATTTATATACAGGCAAGCGAGGCAAAAAATAAAAAACAAAAACAAAAAAAAACAAAAAAACCAACAAACAAAAAGAAAAAATACACAGAACAAACCCAAAACATGTAGGAAGTATTGTTCTTGAAGACAGAGAGGTATAAGCATAAGGATAACATGTTATTATTTCATGTCAGTGGGGGAAATCATTGCCTTTATCTATATATCTTTCACAAATACCAGTTTGTCTGTTTGTTTGTTTTTTTTTCAGTTTTTCTCTGCGCGCTTTGGGTGCTGTTACGGCCAAAGCGCGCCAAGAATGCTTTTGACTGACTCGAAACGGACCACAAAAAGAGTACGTGGTCAGTCAAAAAAGGGTAGACAAGCAACGTGAGTCTTCGTCGTGTGAGCTTTGATTAACAAAATATTTTCTCACCAAGCTTTGAAATTATAAGCTTCTCTCTCTCTCTCTCTCTCTCTCTCTCTCTCTCTCTCTCTCTCTCTCTCTCTCTCTCTCTCTCTCTCTCTCTCTCTCTCTCTCTCTCTCTCTCTCTCTCTCTCTCTCTCTCTCTCTCTCTCTCTCTCATTCTTCATTAATAAAAATACAAAATTGAAATGACGCAAAAAATACAATGCAAGTGTAACCAAAAGGCATAGCCTTGTCCTGCTACGCTGTACTTATTAAGATATACGCAACGTTTGTTAAACAATATTAATATGTACATTATATACTTTTTGCAACTGAGACAAAGAATAAAAACGAAAGATAGATATATTCCCAAGAAACAAACAAACAAACAACAGCGATGTAGAAAGTATTGATTATGGCAGAAATAGTGCTTTGAGCATTTGGTATGTTTTTATTTAATGTGTTTGGAGGAGAATTATTATTCCATTGATTTGTATATCATTTATCAAATAAGCAGCTTTTTACTATCATTGACGGTTTGGGAAACTATGCTCAGTACTGAACCTATATGGAAAGCTACAGAATGATCACAAGAGCTTTCCTGGCCGCATCCGTGCAGTGACAGCCACACATCTCTGTCCTGTTGCCATGCTACTGTACATGTGACGTGGACAGAAAAAGCACATAAGTATGCCAAATATGACAATTTACAGGCCGGCCAATCACGAACATAAGCCAATCAACAAATTAAACAGTTATACTAATTGCACATCCCTAAACGTGTGTCAATTAAGAGATGTATGCCCATTCACCCATTCCTGGTTAGACTCTGACTCAATCCATAGCTCTTCATATATATATATATATATATATATATATATATATATATATATATGTGTGTGTGTGTGTGTGGGTGGGTGGGGGGGTGGGTGGGTGGGTGTGGGGTGTGTGTGCCTGTGTCTGTGTCTGTGTCTGTGTGTGAAAATTACGAAAAAAATACAGTTGACAACAATTTACATCCTTAGTTTGCTTGCGCAATTTGAGCAGCAAAGGATTAAATTTCAAAAGCATTCGACGCTCTTCGTAAAAGGACTGCCTTGCAGTATGAGACAGCACAGACATGTGTTAAAGTGCCATTGTAAAGAACAGAACAGCACAAAAAGCTTGTAATGTACCATTGGATGCTGTATTTAAAAAAGTCAGCATATAAAACGGGCAGTAAAAGTGGGTGACCATGAGCTAATTTACATATACAAGAGGAAGGGCAAAAGGTTGCTACATTGCACTTGTAAAATGAGGATCAAAGGTGTGTTTAAAAGTCGGTATATAAAAGTAGCAGAAAAAAGTGAGTGGCCATTTTCTAATTCACATATACAAGAAAATAAAACAAAGGTTGCCACATTGCAATTCTAAAAACGAAGAAGATCAAAAGTTTGCAAAAAGTACATAAAAGCGGCAGAAAAAGTAAGTGGCCATGTTCCACTTCAGAGAACAAGATAATCACAAAGCAATGCAGGAAGGTGTCCCCTTACTGAAAGGTGTATCATGAATCATTCAAATGCGCCCCATTGTAGAGACAATGGAGCTGCAGAGATGACCAAAGCACGCGACGCCAATTCTACCACAATGGTATCAAACATAATTTAAATGAAGTACTCTTTCTATAAGCTTTACCATCCGTCAGTTGTGTAGAACCGTTATGTTTGTCTTACTGTACCGCTATGCTTTTGCCCCAGAATAAGGACCGAAACATTGAAATCGCGTTGTTTGCAGTCAAGTGTAAAATATGATATGACTTTTAAATGAGCAAATGTGATACGAACCTTGTTACAGGCCTATCTAAATAATACCCAGATACTCACCAAATTCAAAACGTTAATAAGAAACGTGTATATTTCACAGGTGCATGAACCATTCTTCGAGAGAGCTTTAATAACCCATGTGCGAGTATACAAGAACAATGGCTTAATTGGCCTGTTAATAACTGAATACACAAGTCACGCCCCAGTGGTCTTACCTGATGTCCTGCAAGGGTGTGGATATTTTACAAAGAAATACACTAGGAAGATGCAAATTTTCCCTAAAAACTGCCCACAGATACCAGGGATACATTATGTATGAAAAATGTTGAAAAGAAAGTTTTTCATTCACACCTAGTGCTTCACATACTTTAATTCTGAAATGCTCAGTCAATGGTGGAATATACATTTTATTCAAATTTATCAAAGTTTGCCAGACTTTCTATTGTTCTACGTATTCACTCATGCATTTCACGCACATACACTATTGTTGCTTTGTGTTTGGATGCACTCCAAATGTCTGCAACACTTTATTCATGCTAGTATTCCCTTGGCACAGTGTTACCAAAATTTCCCTAGGCTTTTAATATCTTGAGGTACTTCGTCCCCAATTGCTATACGAAGCAAGTCATGTTTTGGTGCTGCATATACAGATTCCGGTGGACAACATTAAAAATAGCCTCACTTTGAACCAAAGTGGTTGAGAAGGGATAAACTGATGTTATGTTGACTATCAGCGTCCGTTTCTCTGGACACGTTCGCGCACATAAGAAAGTATGGTTCAGGATTAGCCGTAGACGTTATTGATCCTCCCACTGATTGTTTCGTGAAGATATATCAATCTTCCGGCCTTTTACAAGAATCGCTTAGAGGTAATTTTGACAAGGCAACCTGGTTAGATTTGCTTCTATGGCAATGGCGGCAATTATTGAATTGGCCTGTGATTTTTTTATCGATGCGGTAATGATAGTTGTGGAAGCTAATGCTGCCATTATAATGATAGAAAGCTTGACGTGTTGACTTATTATTCCATCGCACGCGGTGTACTGAGAATTTCTTCATTCGACGACATAAATAAGTGAATATGAATATTTTTGGCACATTCTTTTTAATAATCTAATTTACAACAAATAGAGAATTCTTTCTTTTCAGAATTTTTTTCTATCGGCGACAGAAATTAATGAACATGAATATTTTAGCGCACATTCTTTCTAATAATCTAATTTATAAGAAATAGAGGATCCTTTCTGTTGAGATGTTTGAAAGGCAGCAAAAATAAAATGACACAAATCTAGCGTTAAATTTTTTTTTTCAAAAACAATAAAGTGGAATAACACCGCTACAAAATTCTAAGAAATAAAGTGTGCAAGTCACAACCAATAGAATGAGGGCGGCTGAAGTGTGTCTTTACTCTGCAAAATAAGGGAAGTCACACAATTGCTTTAAGATATCATACCTTATGTGACTACCTCCAGCCTGCAAGTTCCATTAATATAATTGTAGGCCAAATAAAACGTTATTTCGTTTTGCAAGATGGTACATGTTTCTGAATTTTATAATATGATTAAAATTGTAAACACAACAGTGCAAGAAAGGATAATTTTGGTCTGTGAATATTTCGTTGGGTTAGATCAAATTAGCATTCGCTAAAGTAGAAAGCAATGGTCGCTTTCGATGCAACATTGCATTGCATTGCGTTGTACTGCAAAAAAGCCAGCACTACAATTATCATTTTGTGCTGCCCATTTGACCCTTTCCCCCTCAAACCGGCCAAAACCGGATGGTGGTCAAATGTCGTCTACCTCAGTGTTTTCAACTAATTTCAACAGTTATGAAAAACACTTTGACTGAGTAATGTACATCAGACTTATCAAGATCACATGCCTCAGGTCAACAGCTTTCCTTGGCATGGGTTGGGCACTCCCATGCCAAGGAAAGCTGTTGACTCAGTCTTAATTCAAGGGGGAAGAGGTTTAGAGTCGTTGGAATAAATGACATTTAATACAGCACACATAAAAGAATTTAGAATAAATTGCAAATAAACATGATAAATGCAAATACAAAGGTGACTAGAATATTTAGAGTCGATAAGTACGGTCTATAGGAAGAGCATGTATATATACATGTACTACATCTATGACATACTTCACACTGGACCATGTAAAAGTTGCCAAGGTATGACAGTATTTCTAATGCTCGGGAAGTCATTCCATGATGGTGGCAAGCGCACGTAGAGCGTCATGTTCAGCCCTTCTTAAACAGATGCTTTTCTGGTGGATGGCGAAGAAGCGTTGTCAATTCTCCTTAGTAGACAAGTTTTGTTTGGCATGTTTGAATAACAGCCTTTCAATAAAGGCATTAATGTGCCAAAGACTGGCTAATGGGACTTAAATTACATAATGGGTAATTCGTGAAGCCATTTACAGGCAAATTAACCAAAGTTATCTTTAATGCCACCCATTAATGTGGTTGTACGAGAACATGTGGTAATGAACCACCTGATTCTCCGGACGAAAAATGGGTCTGGTATGCGGAACATTTCTATCACATAAAAGAAGCAAAACAAATCCCCTACTAGCTGTGTTGACGCTGGACGTTTCCCCGGTAGACTAAACGTTTGCGGCGAATAAAATTTTTAAACCCCAGCCTGCACACAAGCATTAGTAATTGATAAACTGATTCCAAGAAGTTACGTGTTCTAAACTGATGCCAACAAAGCTTCAGATGAAAAAAAAATAAACACTTGCAGGCAAACTGCATTGCCTCTGTACTTTTTGTTGACACGTGTCCTGTCTTACAGAGCTTACGAAGACCTTGATACCTTAAATGCCCTTTCAATCAGCACAGCGTTGTACAAAAACAATCCCTTTGACGTTTACTTGCCGTTTATTCAGTTTCAAAAGTTTCTCAAAGCTTACTTCGTTTAATCTTCCCGCCGTACTAAGCTGACTGGAAGCAAGGGGTTTTACACGGAGAACTTTGACGCAATTAAAGCCGGCGACGACGAGATAAGATTGTGTTTTGTCTGTTGTGTACTCACTGACCCAGTGTACTGCGGCATGTTTCATGTTTGGGACGAAAATTTAATTATTTAGCAATGACGCACAAAAATACGAGGATCTGGACACTCTTCTGAACCTCAAGGCAAATAGTTAATCCGAATCTGCGGGCAAAAGCAAGCAGATTACCCGCCGACCACGGTAGACTTGTTCGGGAGGTGTACAACGTAGCTGACTTAATGTGTCAGTTAAATTGTTTAATGTGTCTGTTAAATAAATTTGTTGCAATTGCACGTCACTTGCTCGATCGCAAACATAAATAAAAGAGTGCAGCAGTTCTCTTCAAACAGACCCTGTACGCAAGAAGCAGCATCAAAAAGCTGCATCATGGTGGTTTTAACATGAGAATTGTAACAATTAAAGTATAAGATTGGTACACCCAGGGCAGTACCTAAAGCCAAACAGAGAGAGAGAGAGAGAGAGAGAGAGAGAGAGAGAGAGAGAGAGAGACAGACAGACAGACAGACAGACAGACAGACAGAGACAGACAGACAGACAGACAGACAGACAGACAGAGAGAGGCGCAGGGCAGGGCAAAAGTGGTTACGTCTGATTGTAAGGGACTGCACTTTGAAGCTGATGTCGTTGCTTCAATGTTTCCGTGTGGATAAATGAAGCCGTACTGTGTCTAGTTTGTAGGGCTACATTTAAATTAATACTTGATGGAGCAATCTACTCTTATCATGTGATGAAACCTATCGATTGACTCCGGAGCAATGTCGTTATAGCTGCCCCACCTCGAATGAACAAATCAGCTTTTCTCTTTCTACTTCAGTGACTGTATTGAGTTTAAGGACACTTCAGACACCAAAAACCTTTGCATGGCCGATTTTGAAATTTTAGCGGTTTTTACAAGATGAATGTCCTTTCTATTAGTTGTCAAAATTTCGAGCTTTTAACTAAAGTAGAAATATGAGAAAAACGCCAAAAAACACACAGGCATGTAGACATCCGAACGTCCATGTGTCATTCTTTTGGTTTTAAGCCGCCAAACGGAACAATGCCACCCGTCAATCATACTTAACAGCTTGTCACGTGACTGCAGGTAGCAACGGCCCATGGCAAAAAGAGAGTGGTATCAGGGCGGCAATGCGAAATAAGGCAGCATGCCGAAAGTATGCTTGTGGGCAGGGAAAAGATGCAAACATGGTAACATATCATAGCCTAAGTGGTTTACTTTATAGATATTCTTGCTTGTTTTGCGTTCTAATGAAGGGAGATTTTAAATGTTCAAGAGGAGCGGGAATCGTCAGACGATGTCCCTTCAACCTTCAAAGGCCGTGCCGCGATGGATTAACCCAGTGGTCCTTCACACCAAAAACAGGCGGGGAGAAAAAACTGACACCCTGATCAACGATACCCACGTACATAATAATACTTTATCGGAACCCAGGGATGAGGAAATAAAAGTGCAAATAAACAAATTGAAATAAGCATAAACGTGAACACAAGAGAAAACAACACACAAACTAGCGTTACAAAGCTCAGGTTGGAAAGAGAAATGAAACTCATTGAGAAAACAACTACAAAATAATGACAAGCTAACTAAGTAAAGTGTAGTAAAGATAAGTCTAACAAGCTAACTACATAAAGTATACAGATAGGAGACGAGTAAATATAATAAAACACCATCCCTAAAAACGGGGCGAAGAGGCAGGGGGCGGAAGACCAAACCCACCATCCGTACACGGACCACGAGCGGCCGCAGGCCGCCCCACCGAAGCAAGGCAACACAACTTTCGTTGCCAGGCATGAGGTCACGGGGCCGGAAGGGCCGCCTCCATGACGTCACACTTTGAAACCAGACTGTCGCTATCGCCGTTTGACAGATCGCTGAATTATGTTTTCCGTACTTCAAAGGCTCTTTTATTCATGTGATTGGCCAAGAATTGATTGACAACCTCCCCAAATATTCAGGGACGATGTTTGCTACGTTTTGTACAAATGTCAACTCAACTTGAGCAAATGGTATTGTTTCAGAGGCAAATGATCAACATCAAAGGCCTTTGAAGCTTGTTTTCTCAGAAAGGATAATAGGACGAGAGCCCCACCTAAGAACGGCTATTCCAAGAAAACGGCTGGGCGAAATTTAATCCGATTAACGGCTTTTGATTCTTTAATGTCTGAACTGCAAAAACGATTCAGCGATTTTCTAAATTTTGCTTCGTTCTTTTTCTATGAAATGAAGAAAATGAACATCCTGAAAATCAAAGGGAAAATTGAAACGTCAAACTTTGAGGATGGATAACACAAAAACGAAACCAAACATAAAAAAATCGCAGGATCGTTTTTTGTTGCAAATATGTCAGGATTAAGATACAAGTGTAATTATGATTTTATCACAAATAATTAGTGACTTATATCGACATTTATGGGGTGGATGCTTTGCGGTCAACTTTCAATCGTTTATTCAACAATTAACATCACAGACACCCAAATACGGAAAATATAAATTCTTTGGAGTATGACAAGTACACACATATATGATATGTTATCCTAACGCAAATACATTTTGAGCTAGGATTGACTAAAGTGGGATTTATTTTTGGTGTCTTACCTGTCCTTAATGTCGTACAGTTGAAGAATTAATGGCAGGTAGCAAAAGCAGAGTTTTGATTTTGATGGATAAATCTTGACGAAGGGCGTTCTTCACGAAACGAGGCAAGGAACATTCCTTCTAAAAAGAGGAAAAACACAGCGGAATTGACGGGCCAGGTACTCTTAAAGGGAGTGGAATCTATGTTGTTTCTTGTATGATCACTGCCTGCCACTGTTGAAAAGGGTAACGTGTACATATGTATGTCGGCCATGCTATCCGTCAATTCACCTTGTTCCTGTTTCTAAGTGATCGGTCTTCACAAGAAAAGCCACATTCATGTACATGAATATTTTGAAAGGTAAACACATAGGTACTAATTGACACACTAGCATGTCACCGATCTATAAGGCTATGCAAGTTGTACAACACTTGGTACATATTCAGCCTGCTGCGTAAAATTATTACGACTGGCAAATACAAAAACAAAAAAACAAAAAACAAAAATATCCCATCAGCTGGTACTTAAATGAAAGGTCGGTTCATGACGTTCTGATGGCAACCTCTGAGCGAGTGTGATTCCAAGTATGACCTTTTCAACACTTTATATTGTGAGTAATCGTACACTTGGTTTTCTCCATGCCAAAATCACATTTGCTGAGTGTAGAATACGCCACCCATTTGTCATTACAATCAGCAGATCTGAAACCATAGACCTAACAAATGTAATATGATCCGCATGTGCAAAGCAGTTATATTTATGAATGCAAATCTGAAAGCTGTTGTCAGCGTTGTTGTAATCTGATTATATACCATTTGAAAAAAAACTTAGCAAATATTCGGATAAAAAGTGCCTTTGTCCCACTACATATTTAATAAAGTATAGATACATCATTCTTCCATTTTGAAGAAAATGGACGATCTGTAAACATATTTAGAAACTGATTCATTCAATATGAGGCAAAATATCAATCAATTTAACTGTCTCAGTGTCCAATATTGACAGTCAACAATTTTCTTGGCGCGCGTTAAAACTGATGACCCGGACTATTCTTATGGTCTATGCAACTGTAAACGTACTGGTAGTTCATTGGGCTTAAGGAAACTTTTATTATAACTGAGCACTGTGACACCCACTGTAAGAAGCGGAACACTTAAGTCAGTTCGCCCGATATATATATATATATATATATATATATATATATATATATATATATATATATATATATATATATATATATATATATGTATGTATGTATATACTAACAACGTTGAATATAAGTGATCATTCATATATGCCTTTAGAAATGAACAAACGTATTTCTAAGACGTTTGTTCAAAATTTAAGAAGAATTAGATATAAGCCAACCATCATGAAATCCGTAGATACATAACTTCACATTTTTCTTGCAACATGTTCTTACAAATAAGTAACACGTTTATTATTTATTTGAAAATGACCCTCTACCCTTTTATTCTTTTTATTTCAGTTTGTTCTTTCACACCAAAAAAAATCTAGTGAGTGTAGTTAAAAAAAAATATTATTTAAGTTTCTTTTCACACCAAAATTAATGTTAATATTGGTCCGCTCCAGTGATTTTTGGATTGTTCTAGGATTTTCGGGGGGGAGTCTTTTTTTTTTTTTTCTTTTTTTTTTTTTTTGATAAAGCCTTACAAAATCGTCCCCGAAACCACCCGGAGAAGTACTTTGAAATAATACATGGACACTAAAGTTTCTGGTCAAATTCACTTGAAAGTTTATGTGCAAAAGCATAAAAAGATTCTTACAGCCGCATGGCCAGTTGCTGTAAAATTGCATAGAAACTCTTTTAGGTAACCCCAGACCAGGGTTGGACTATTATGAGTTGAGTGTTGAGGTCAGCTGAGGACGCGCCGATCATACTGCTCTCTTGTAATAGGTAATATATATATGGAAAGTTCACTAATACACATGAAGCACTTTCGGTGATCATTAAATTACTAAACGCCGGCACAGTTGGAACTGTATAAAAGTTATCAGGTAAATTATTTTTTGCTGAGATATCTGTATTTTTTCTACACCAACAAAGCATAATGCTTATCCTTCAGGATGTTCAACTTATAAAATATTTAGCAAAGCGAAGTTCCGTTGTTCAGCAGGTTGGGTTTAATTTCGGCGGCCAATCTCAACATTGAAGTCGGGACTTAGTAATCTAAATCCTGTGCTATAGCACATGTAATACGACTTTTCTGTGATTGCAATCAGTCTAAACGTTCAATTTTCTTAGACATATCCAAAAACTACATACATCTGGTGTACTAATAGTACCATTTGTAGCCAAATAGTTAGCCCATGGCATGTTTGTCAAATCAATACAGCATGTTATAACGTGGTTTTGGGTGTCGGTTGCGTGACCTTTGAAGCATATATTTCCGGTCAAAATTCAATGATTTTTGTCGTGGAATTAATAATGACTTCTCTACCAAGTTGTATGAAAACTGTCGCATTGGGCTTTTATGAACGAAACTCAAGAACAAGTTTACAAAATTCCTGTGTATACGTTTGAAGTTATCTAGTGCATACACCCCATACTTGTGAATCAGGGACAGGCATTGCATTTGCAATACTTGCTTATAAAATGTTCCACATTGAGTATCTGCTTCAACATTACTATTTAAGGTAGCGGCATCGTTGTGGCGTAGGGGCCTAACTTTCCCGTATCGCAAAATGCGTTTTTATCATTTCCTGAAAGCACAATACTTGAAGTATATTGTCACCAAAAATCAGATTAAAAAATTAAATATTTATATGAGAAAATTACGTTTAAACTTTTGGAAGTTTAGCTGTCTAGTACACGTGCTGGTTTCTGTTTGTTTGCATATGGTAATTTGCGACGGTGTTTTCGCAGCAATCCGCGATCGTCCACATACCTGGCAACGGGAAGGGGCACACGACCGTCGCCCAGAACAATGGCGTCACGCTGAAGTGGAACGGAGCTGATTAGGCTACAGAACCGATTAACGTTCATGTTCACACAGTGACAGTACAGCCAAGAGCACAGACGGTGTAAAATCCAAAACGCAAATTCAGAAAAATGCCTAAAGTAAAAAAAAAAAGAAACTAAAGCCCAGCTACGTAAACGTCAAGCAGCCGAGTTAGTTGCAGTGGGAGAGACGGCACTTACAGACGAGATTACGCAACTGGGGTAAGTATATGTGTGTTTGTTATTTATTTGTTTGTTCTTTGCGTAGCATTGATATGACCATGTCCATGGATCGTCGATATTATGACAGAGAATGAAAAATAATATTTCTGTAGGCCTTGTTCTATCATATTACCGTAAATGTTTCCGTTCTGCTAATTGCCCGTTGAAACTAATACATCAACCATGTCAACGTACGTATGTAAGTTCATATGCAGAAGATTTTTCTTTCATCACAGTCTACTTTCAGTTGACAGCTATTGTTTGGCTCTCGCAAATAATGAATATGGACATTTTCAAAAGGTTGTGGATCATGCCGACTTTCTCTCTCAGTTTTTCCATGGATGCACATGGGAGCAAATATACAACATTTCAATATTCAACAAGTAGCCGGAGCTAGACAATGCTGTAGGACCTATTTCTGATTTTCAGTATTTGCATGTATCAGCACAGATAGGAGTAAAGCTTGGAGTTTGAGTAGTAACTTTCAAATGTTCCCTTCCAAATAAATACAAGGAGTTCCCTTCCAACTAAATACAAGGAAAATGATATTCCGAAAATTGCATAAAACCCCATCACATTCGGGTAAAATATGTCCAGCAGTTTACTTATCATTTTGAACACCGACACCACCTCCCCCCCCCCCCCCCCCTTCGTATCGGGAGAGTACCATGAGTCCCATGACGAAGGATTTTTTTTTTCTTTACAACACATGTGTAACTAAGTGTTATACAGTCAGTTTGGCCCGTATTGTTACCTTGACTGATACTTTTATTAATTTTCTTTTGTAGATATGACGGCCATGGATTTGTGACGAGTTTGAAACTTGTCGTTACAGCTCTCCAGCTGAAGAGAAACATGGCAAAACCAGAGCTTGGTCTGCCATATGGAAATCTATGTACCCCTCCCCTTATTTGCATGAAATAACTTCTCTGGAATAATGTTGATTGTTCATCACAGGTCTGTCACATATCTAGAAATGAATCTTGCCAGTCATTTATAATTCACAATCTAGTGCTACTGTTTCTGAAAATGTAGTCGTTACATATATATATATATATATATATATATATATATATATATATATATATATATATATATGTAATGCATCCTAGTTGGAAAATGATTCATTGGCTAAAACAATCAATGAGACACACAACAAAAAATATTTTATTCAACATAAGCTGGCGGTGGTGGATGGACCGGGCGTACATCCTCGGGTGGCAAAGGGTCACACAACACAGCCTCCTCCGTGCATTGATCCACGTCCCGGGGCTCAAAAGTTTTCTACCTGTTGTGTTGCACAATTTGCCTGTAAACTGACTGCGTCTGTGTCTGTAGTCTGTTCGTTTCTCCTCTTTGCCAGAAGCTGCTTTACACTCCCTTTCATCCGCTTCTTCGTCCGTTGATACCTGGGCATTTTTCAGTTTTCGTCTCCTCCACTCCCAATCGTAAAAATTCTCCAAGTTAACTGTAGGTTGTACTCGCTCAAAGCTCTCCAAAACACTGCAGGCAAAAGTACCAAACCATCGCCGTAATAAAGGCATTTTTTGTCTTTGATCGGAGGTGATGAGAAGTGGGTGAGCTAATCCTGCCAGATGAGCACACTTTACCGAACAAACTGTCAGACCGCTACCCTCTCCACTGGGCAGTCGCCATTTTTAAACAACATGTTGCTTGGGTCAAGGTCAGGTGACTCCGCTAATCCGCTTACTATACCCTTTCGTGTCGGGCAGCGCGTGTGAAACCAGCCACGCTGATATATACCACCTTAAAGATAAAATACTCCCGTCTCCGATTCTACCTCCTCTAACTGCACTTCAAAATTCACTTGTGTCTGAGAATCAAGATTTATATTTCTCAAACAAACCACCCTTAGTACAATCTTTTCTCATATCTACGAAGGTATTTAAAATATATCTTAACACCCAAGTTGATTTTCATATTCCTTAAAGATTTGTAAATTCTGACAGGTTGAATGTATTCTGTGCTTGGTATTTGGCTTTAGAACATTCTTCTCAGCACCAGTAATGATACTTCTTCTGTGGTCGTTTTACATTCTGAAGAATATGTCTCATTAGTTCAGCGACTGATTGATATATGTCCACAACATATTTACATGTCTATCAATATTGCCAAGATCTAATGTATCATAAAGCTTTGCCCAGTCTTCTCGATTATTTAACCATTCTTAACAGGTTTCTAAAACTTCGTGTCTACTTTTAAACTTTCCTGGTTTTCCTTAAGGGAAATTTCCTTGCTGTCATTTGCCAACCAGTCATACAAAATGAGTGGATCGATGGGAAATGACTCGATGTACTGTTGACAGGAAAAAATTGAAAGTTTGTAATTTCATCAATGAATGTTCGGTGCTGCTAAAATATGATCTACTACACTACCGCCATTATGTACCCAACATGGCAAATATTTCAGATGTCTCGGGGTTTCATTTTAATATACTCTACAAAATGTGCTGCAGGGAAAGGATAATGTAACCCCGAACGACTGCGTTTGCCCAACACACACAAGTCAGTCTCATGAAATCCACTGTGTGCTAACGACACAACCTTGTCGTGAGTGTGTTTAAACTTAGACTAATTTCTAGAGTGTTAAACAGTTTGCGTGATTTGGCATGTCTTTCTGCGCGCGCACGTGCTGCTGTGAAAGACAATATGAACTTGTTTAAATAGCTATTTCCTGACGCAACAGTGACTCCATCGAGCGCAAAGCCATGCAGCAAATACTTGCCTGTGAAAAAACTTAATGACCTAGCTCTTGGATACTACATTGATAAAGTGATTGTGTGTGTTCATGTCGCCAAAGTTCCGACCATCACGTCGTATTGTATTGCAAAACATAGGGAAGCACTTTGCAAGGAATCTAACTATCTGTACTGTTGCTGTTTATGAACGACAGATGCCCAATAATGGTATTTGTCCGTGTTGGGAATGGCACAACTCAGATTAGCTAATGGGCCCGCCTGTTTCGGAGCATAGAACAGACTGTGACACAGACTGATTCTTGTCCCAGACAACCGCTGGGTTGGAAAGTCACGTTTTCAGGGAAATTTTAAGGGTAGGTCCGTATTTTTCGGACCTATCTTTTTGTCAGACAGGAGGTGGTACTAATCGTGTGCACATACATCCGACAATTGTTAGGGGGGGGTTGAATTTTTTTCCTTTTATTGCTTTGCATATAACTATTTCTCTTGAATTTGTAATACAGACAATAAACTTGCAACATTGTGAGGAACTATTTGGATTGTGATATGCGTGTCTATGACACCGACTCAAATATGTGATGCAAAAAATAGGTTCATTTTAACTCTTTCAATTCTAATCACGTGAAAAATTGTGTGCACTAAACTCTTTCAGTCCCACATATTGGACTACGTTCAACAGCTTTTCTCAGCTGAGAAAAGCTGTTGACCTGGAGTATTCTTTCTGGAACTATAGCCATGCCAGTTTTTGAATGAAAGGTCTTGTTACGAAGAATACGAATCAGATCCACATGATAACTCAGGCTAGTTTGACTGAAGATGATTGACTTTAGTCGTGCTTGGCACTAAAAAAAGTTAATTCTTCCAGTACCATAGTTTGGCCTGAGTAAACGGCTTTTCACCTGGACCTTTACGTTTTCTTTAACTTCAGACATGCTGATACTTGAATGAGATGTCTTTTTACAAAAAAACATGAATCGATTCGATTTTGGTAGCAGTTAGCACTGAAAATTTTGACTGCAATGATTCCATATCCAAGTTACTGGTAACCAGAGTACCTGCATGTCTGTGCAGACAATAAAAAGGGGATTTAACAACGGTTCCACACGGTTTGAATGAACTGCGACGTGCGATGACATCATACTTCCCGCTCTAATTACCAGTTTTCAAATCTGATGAAGTGTGTACCCATAGCCAAGGAACAAATGCACACAACTCAACAATCATCCTTTGTACGGAGGCGCCATATTGGATCGACAAGGAGGTCAGGCAAGCTGCCTGTGCGCATGCACAACAGTGTGTTACAGCAGATCATTGCAGATCCTTGTTACACAAAGAATTAAAGGTCCATCAAAAACCGTAGTTTAAATGGGCTACTTTGACCTGCGTTATAATGTATATATTTTGATATGCATATGTTTTGACATGCAGTGCTTTCTTTTGATGATGAAAACATCTTGGGTGCATAATATTAATTACATTGTAGTCTATCAAAATAGGTAAACAGGTATTAAGAAATGTCGAAATACTTTATATTATGTTACTTCTGCCATTTTATTTGAATTTATTGATTTTTTATCTCAAACACACGCACACACATATTATACACGCATGCGCGAGCGCGTATATATATATATATATGTGTGGGGGTGTGTGTGTGGGTGGGTGGGTGGTTGTGGGTGTGTATAAATGCTTTCCCGCTGTCCTAATGAAACCATTCTCCGGCGACCAACAATTTCCAAATTGGTCTCCTTCATCAGTTTTATTCAATAATTGTCTTTCTCAAATATATTTTCAACAAAATTCTCTGGAAAGATTTGCCAGGATAATATGCCATTTGGACACCCTCGACCACCACAGTGCCCCAAGGAAAGCTGGTTCCTCGGTCTAATTATATGATCTTTTAAGGGTTAAACTATCAGGAATGAGATTTAATTATCATGAAAACACTCTGGGGGTTGGCATACATGTAACAGTACAATTTGCGGTGTGTCTCCGCATCCATGCTGTATGATCATGTTACTGCCAGTGACAGCTCTATCGACTGATAACACATCTGCACAAGCAACTCAGTAATTATTTCGAAAAGAAATGTTATTCTGCTCACTGATTAACATTTCCCGTTGGGTTCTGATCAAATATGTGCTTTCCGTTCTGTTATCGTTATATAGCTGAAATCTCCATTCATCTTTGCTCAACATATCAATATTGTCCTAAAATCTTGATATCATTTTAAATGAAGCGTCCAGGGATTCAATTTGTAAGGACTAACACGCACCTGAACATAAAATAGATACTCGCAGGATTCAGACAAGATAATTGCATAAAAAGTCATACAAAACCATGGGCCTCAAAAGTACACTGTAGGTAACTGAATTTGTACTATTGTATTTATTCGAATTAAGTAAATATAATTAGTTAATTTAGCTAAACTTCCCTGCTGCATTCCAACAAATTAATCGTAAATTGCTTTAATCAGGAAATTGAGGTGAACTTGTTTGATGTCTAATAACTTACTATTAGCCCAGTGGTATTCTCTCAAAAGCAGCGTTACGTGGTGTATATTAAATTCATCTGTAATTATAAAATTTAAGTAATGATATATTAATAAAGCTGACATCTATTTTCACAAGGGGATTTACCCAAGATTACAGCCGACAAAAATGTATTTCGTGAAAATGAGCAAGGAATCACAATTCTAAAGGACGACCACCTGATATTCCTCAATGCAAGGACCTGCGTCTGGCACATCCCTGATCAATGTAGTTTTGGTTTCTTCTGACAAGGCTACCGGTGACGTGCTCAGTAGTATAACGTCCATAAGCTCACAATGCCTACACTTTTATGTGGCAGCTACGTTTGGCTTCCATCAGTTTAAAAATATAGTGCGAGCCAACTTGCATTTTTGAAGCTTAGTGTCCAGTCACGCTTCATCTGCAAAACTTAAAGGTGTTTGAAGTCCGTGAGTGTAAGGCCGACATTAAACTTACAAAAAATTTAACTCTTACAGTGTTAATTACAGCTATAGTTGTTTTCTCCTTACCGTTAAACATATAATGGTTAAAAGATTCAAATTCTTTATGAAAAACATATTAGTATTAGTCAACAGCTTTCTTTTGGACATTTGCGCGCAAAGTGTCCCAAGGAAAGCTGTTGAGTCAATCTTAAATCAACGCTTTAAGAGATAATTTGATATGAAGTCCACTCAAGATAGCAATATTAAGATGTAAACATGGGACGCATTGGAGCAGCGGGACATAAAAAAGCTCAAATGAAGCACAATGCACTTACATTTTTGCCTGAAAAATGCAGTCAGTTATCTTGGCCAAATATCAATCCGATGATGCAACAGTGATGACACAGGCAAATTGACAAAAATTTCAGTGCTCTACTAATTTATCGTTTTATCGATTCTGCCTGGCCTTGGGCATTTTCTTTTATAATTGTGAGATGTTATTACTACTAGTAAAGTTCACAAATGTTCATGTGTCGAAATTTTGAAAGCAGCCTTGAGTAATTGTTCTGCCATCACTGCTTCATTCCGATCTATATTATTGCGGAGATGGTAGTTTCCGTGCCACAATATACATGGCACTTAGCTCTAGATCTATAATAATTTTTTTTTTTTTTGGATCTGAACTGCAAATTCCTCATATCAAACTAACTAACGAGTTGCATATGTGGAGATGATGTGATTGGACTTTATTTTGGCTTCAAAGAAAATCTTTATTTATACACAAGATACACAGAATGGTGTAGAAGATCTTGCTGTGCGTGGTCGAATGGTTCAATTGCTGGATTGGGGATTCAGAGATTCTGCAGTCGAACCTACTCGTCGGTAAAATTCATTTTTCTTTATTCAAGTGTTAAGAAACTAAGGTAGAAAACCTGCCGAGCACCACTCTTTCTATATCTTTCAGTGGTCGGACTAGTACCTCGCCTTCAGTCGTCATCTGTGGATTGTGCACATTGGTATCCATTGTATATACATATACATATACCCACATATGTTTAATTATCTGTCGCTTATCAATTTCTTCTATCCTATGTGTCCTCCTCTCCAGAATAATGGCAGTTTGCGATCTTGTATTATTTTGTGATCCCATGTGTTAGGTATAACTGTGTATTTTGTCATTTTATGTTGTATCTTATTGTCTTTTACATTTTTTTCTCTTTACATTACTCTATGTACGGTTTTACACGAGGACAAGAATTTGTATTAGCCTTTGGCTACTTTTCTAATCCTCTTTAAAGAAATAAAGTATATCAACGGTCATAGCAAAGTCTTTGAAAGAGAATCTGGGGGTATCTTTAAGAAACACAAATCTTTAAGGAAAAGATGTATTTTTAACGAAAAAGATGTCAGACTGGCAGTAAGACTAGGTAGAAAGAAACTGCATCCAAACAAGCTGGCTTACTTCCTACGTTCTCATATGGACGAAACGGGTGATTTCATGGTTATCTTGAAAGTCTATTCTTAAGAAAGCAGGTTCTGTTGTCAAACAAATACTGAAGACACGGCTTTCATCAAATGTTCATTAACACCATCATGATCAAAGCCGGATCATCCACAGAGTGGAAAACAAAACATCAGTTTCATCGGCCACACTTGCTAACCTTTTCCTCATGTAGTACAGCCAGAGGAATTTTAAAGGAATGTGTCAAACTTAGCACAACATGTGCAGTAAAGTAAAGTTAACGTTCCACATAGATATCACTGTAGTAGCCTTTAATTCAAACATCTGAACAAACATATGAAATTAATGCAGTCACAGTGTTACAAGTAAAAAAGCAAAATTAGCACACCTGCGTTGAGGTAAAGGTTTTTTTATTCTGGTAATAGCCTTTTCACTCCCGGGAGCAATGTCTTCATTCGCAAAATGCACTTGCAGTGAATAGTGTTTCAGACCATGAATAAGGCTCTGTGCCTAGCCCATTGAAATTACAGTATAGTACGCATGCTTAAAGGTAATTTAGGCGGCAAATCAGCTGCATGATTTACGCATTGGTGATCTGTGAGAGGTTGGGTATTTCTTGCTTTGATAATGGAAAAACTATGACTAAGTTATGTTTTCCTTGTATGCAAAGTAAGAATTGTCGCTCACCATCCAAGGGAGTTGATGAAGTGCGTTGACAAAAGTAAATTAATCTTATTACGGAAATGTTTAATTCCTCCGCAAATATTAATAATGCTAAATCTCACGCTCTGCGATCTCCGTCTTTGCGGATCAGCAGGTAGCTTCGTCCCCACGAGCTGTTGGTGGCTCGCGATGGCGCAGATTCATCAGTCTCAAACACCCCACCCCGCCCCCACCTCCCAAAAATAGGACTTGCAGGCTACTGTGAATATTTACTTGTACCTTCTCAAGAGCAGGTGCTACTATGCTAAAACAAGTAATCCTTTATGGCTACCCTTTGACAACAAGTCATTTTGGGCCACATTTATAACCGCATGAATATAAAACCGGACATATACTAGCTAGACGAAAAACTGAACGATGCCATGCGATTGTGTGACACCATGTTTGGTTTGCAAAGGCTGATGATCATATCGCTATTTTGGATCAAAATGGCGAGTCCTGCTATATTGGTGTCACATGGAATATGTATTGAATGCAATGTGCACATGCTTTGTTGTGAGGAAACAAAATCTTGAGTTTGATGCGTTACAGAAACATTTGGAAGCATTTTGCGTTTGGTTATTATAAAGTGTGCTCTTGGCGAATACAGCATTGTGCAGTAATTCATTGGGTGATATTGTTCACATCTGCAGTAATCGTATGGTATCTGACATTGTGCACGGTGACCGTAGGATATTTGCCAGATGGGGATATCTCCGGCAGTATACAAAAGGCAATAAACTGTGACAGGTGGTGTCTAATTGTGTCTCTATAAGGCTGTTAACGTAACCTTTCATGGTAAAGTGTCATATTCTGGTCATTAGTTCAGTGTATCGGACACCTTGTCTGGTGGGACACATATTATTCACGTACAACAAGCCTGGTTTTGTATGATCAACGCCACCTAGTTTAAGTTATCCTCAACTTCGACCTCAAATACACTTTATCTGTCTCAAGTGAAGGGTCCAAACGCGACCACACAAGCTATATGGCTCATTACAGTCAAGGTCCCAGCACCAAAGCTCTACAAACATCATCTGATGATATCTCACACTCAGATATTCGCACAACGTATCACCCGGCACCTAAGATCCTTGTCCACGCCGCCAAGGAGCAAACGTAACTCACCAAACAAAGGTCATGGGTCAAAAGAACCCGTCTGTTTCATTCATCACTGACTCCATGCATCCCATTTATCATTATCATGATGACATCATTCTAAGGTCCGTTTATTTAACCAGATTTAGGACAGCTAAAGCTAAGAATCGAGTGCCGCGAGGTTCCGCATACTTTCATACTTTTTTAAGGAATCTTTATTGTGCGTGACATCCCAATTCCAAGGAAATCGTGCTGAAACCACAATAGCATCGATCAGAACATCAAAAGTTGCGAACGTGATGCGAAAGACCGAGTGTCACATTTATTAATACAGAAGTAAAACAACACGAGAACGTAAAAAAAAAAACACCCATGAGGAAAAAGCCCTTGTGAACAGATGTAATGCTTGTTGAATTTTTTGTGTGAAGTTGAAACTTTGTACAGAATTGTTTAATGCAGCGCTCGTATAATACAATCGTGGAGGTAGTTCCATATTCATGTATCATTGTAAGCAGATATGTTCCAAAATCGTACGACTTATAAAAGGCAACAGAATTGACGTTATGTGCATTAGTTATAGTGTAAAAAAGGTCAATAGTTGCAAAGATTTAACCTAAATCGTACGTGCGTTGTTGCAAGAGTAACAAACGGGAATGAAGAAACTTGCACGTGGGTTGGGTTTTACACACAGCGATAACGCAGCGGGGGGGGGGGGGGGGGGGCGGAGGATCGATCCCACTCCCCTCCCCGAATCATCTGTGGTTTACCCACAGTGGTGCGCTGGCCGTACGACTATCATATCCTCCAACGAAAATGTGACTGAAAACACAACCTTGTTAGCCTAACTAAAGACAACATTTGCGCAATTTCTATATACGAGTCCTGGAATGATACCTGGAAAATACACATAACGTGTAATAAAAACAACGGCAAACCCCTTAAATGGACATATATACCGATAGACAGTTCATCGAATTAAACGCAATATATATATATATATATATATATATATATATATATATATATATATATATATATATATATATATATATATATATATATATATGTGTGTATATGTATGTGTGTGTGTTTGCGTTTCAAACTGTTTTGATGCTCATCAGCACAAAAACATTATTCAGCCAAATTTATGAAATTGGAAATCTATGCATTAAATGTACATACTTAAACAAAATGCAAAAACGTTTAATATTTTGTATTGAACGCATATTAGGAGTGCACATGTTCTTGTCCATCTCGTTCCACACTTTTTGCAACATGTGACTCAACTTCGTGACAATACTACTATTAAGCGATCAATCAATTATGCACAACGTTTGGCGTGCCATTATGCAGCACAATGAAAAAGGTAGTGTCATGAATGCAGGTGTAATTGTCGTGGATTCTTAGCAACGTGATAAGAAACATTTTGCAACCGTCTATAGACGGCATTAAAGAATGAGATATGGTTTCTGTGTGTCTGACAGGTCGGTGTGCCTCATGTACCAAATATTCTACTCCTTCCCACGGCGCATGCCTCAGAATACAATTTGACGCAGACGCAGACTTCTTACACCCAGCGTGCAACTCGCATCCTTTCAGGTTATTTTGGTACTGTCTTGTGTTAGTTATATTTTTATTTGAAGCCAAAAAACGGAACTGCAATGTACTCTCAAAGAGATGAAGTTGTTTCATTTTTGCTATTGACATGTTTGTCTGCCTTTCTGTCGGAAATAGACTGTATCTATGAACCTATGCATAACAGTCACTTTCTTCCGTTTGTATATGTTTGCCTATGTTTATTTTTCCTTTTTATGCAAACGATGAAATATGTAAAGCCTAGTTCTCTTTAAGTTAATAATCGACGTGTATTGATCCAGTTGAATGACAAAGTTGTCCTGGTAATCTGCATCAGTCCGTCCAGTCTCCAATGGTTGCTTCCTGTAGTTTTTTTTTTTCTTTTTTTTTTTGTTTTGTTTTTTTTTTTTTTTCTTTTTTTTTTTTTTTTTTTTTTTTTTTTGTTTTTGTTTTTGTTTGTTTGTTTTTTTTTGTTTTTTTTTTTGTTTTTTTTTTGTTTTTTTTGTTTTTTGTTTTGTTTGTTTTTTGTTTCCTTTTTTTTTGCAATGCAATGGTGTTGTGCAATACGCAATGCTATCTTAATGTGTGATTCGATCGGTATGTACTCTAGGAGAGATATTTGTGTTAGCCACTGGCTATTTGTCGTCAAACGTTGTAACAGAAATTCGGTATACGTCTGCTTCTGTCTTTGAATATGAGGTTACCTATAAACGGTTTTGTGATGTTTGGAACCAATTTAAAATTAAGAGAATATAGTCAATGGTTTCCCGTTACCTTGATCAAGATAAATTAGGCCAAATGGAAGATCATATTCGAAGGTATTCCATCTGAAATTTAACTGTGTTTCAAAGTTGTTCACAACAGTAAGCAATTTTAATCACCAATGTTCGTACAATTATGTTTGGCATCGCTCCTGTAGACAAATTTTGCAAGGAAAGTTGTTCAACTACCACATTGCTTAGCTTTAATGTACAGTGAAACCTCATGATATGAACACCCATATATCCGACATATTCACGTGACGACACCAGTTTATAGGGACTTTAAGTCACATGTCTTTGATATTTAACTCATTCAACTGACATGTCGACATATATGATACCTTTTCTGGGGATGGATGGTGTCATCGAAGTCTCATGGTAAAATACCGATATATGCTGTTAACAGTGTAAGCTAGAGGTATAAACTTATACTACTAGAAAGTCTACAAACATGGCGCACGTAGGTCTGCCTTGCCTTTTAACTGATACTACTGACAAATACGTTATAGTGCATATGTGGAAAACTGCACAAAATACAGGATACCGTCTATTGTTATAGGATAAAGATTGAGTTATAGAATGACATAGCAACCAATAGATTATCATTATTTCGATACAAAAGGACTATACATCCCCTTCATAATCTGGGTCCGTAATGTAGAATAATTAACTGAGCGAACAGCTTTGCAGGACGCGTTAAACCCCTAGCCTTAGCATTGAAAAAAAGTTTAAAAATAGAACCGGCATTTTTAGCACCCTTGAAATAGTATTACGTATCTGATATTCTAAATGAAAACTACCTGGGTTTTGTGTGTGTGTGTGTTAAAAAAGAGTGAATATATCCGCTAGGTAAGAAGCAAGTGTTTGATACCGAGGCGTTGCTTTCCTCTTTCATCTTCAAAGTACCATTTACAGACAATGCTAGAAGCCAATCATCAGGTCTCATTGTTAACAGTGCCGTATGTAGCACCACAAGGCTGCTCAGTGCTTTTTCCGCAAGTGAACTGTCTCCCACTGGTGTTTTATCCGGCCAGGAGTACTCAATAAAATGTGGTCATGCCAGGGACTTACTTCATAACTTAACCTGCAGGCGGCTGCTGGGGGTTGCAGTGAGTTGTCCGAGTAACCCTACCAAACAATGTGAACTATGTAATGCTTACGGTGATTGCATGTCGAGCTTGACGGGATATATTCCCCATAGTATTCGCAGAATGCACAGCGAGAGGGGGGGGGGGTATATTGCTTATAGTATTTGCTGAAGCTAGCACTCGAGAGGATGTATTGCTTATAGTATTTATAGGCTGTACAGCACACTTGAAATAGTATTACGTGTCTCATATTCTAAATGCACACTACCTAAATGTATCTGATATTCTAAATGCAAACTACCTGGGTTTTTTGTGTGTGTTAATGCACATAAAACCATGCTGCAACTGTGGCATGACTTGCCAGACAGTACCAGAACCACTGACTTAAGACAATAATCATGTTGGTACTTGAACGAAAGCTCTTTGCTGTACAGCATAAGCACAAATATTGCTTACAGTATCTATAGACAATACAGCGTGAGTGGCTATATTACTTACAGTATCTATAGACAATAGAGCGTGAGTGGCTATATTGCTTACAGTGTCTATAGACAATAGAGCGTGAGTGGCTATATTGCTTACAGTGTCTATAGGCAATACAGCGTGAGTGGCTATATTGCTTACAGTGTCTATAGGCAATACAGCGTGAGTGGCTATATTGCTTATAATATTAGTAGAATGTGAAGCATGAGAGGATATGTTACCAATAGAATTAATGGAATATAGAGTGTGAGAGCATACATTGCTTGTAGTATTTATAGAGTGTAGTGGGCGACAGGATATAATGTTTAAATGGTATGTAGTGTGATGACGCCACGGAAACTAGATTGGTACGGGAATAGCCAATCGTGCAAGATATTAATTCATCATAATTATGTGAGAAAACAACAATAAATTAAGACACTTATGCTAAGTTATTTTGATGTTCATCAGATTTACGAATACCACAGTAGACATTGCTGATGACTCTTTGAAGAGATAGGTCCAATTGTGTTTTACCCAAAACAGCTAATTTTATTACCAATCCACACCCATAATTCATGTCGTTACCATTACATTAATTGAAGCAAATTTAGGTCCTTAAGTGTTCAGATTTAAAGAAATGTCTCAGTACAAATTGAGATGATATCAACCCATTGCTACTTCCTTGGCGATGGAACTAAAACAAAATGACAAAATCTTATATATTTTCAATTATATCTTAAGGCGAAATACAACCAATAGGCAAGTCTATTTGCTTAACGCATTCCGTACTATGGTGACAGGCCTTGGTCACTGGTTCTAGCACTGCCTGGGAAACCATGCTGCAACTGCAGCATGACTTGGCAGGCAGTGCCAGGACCACTGATTTAAGACTATAGGCATGTTGGTACTTGAACGAAAGCTCTTTTCACGAAGAATTTAAATATGCAATTGTCGTCTTAAATCTAGGTAAATATAAAAAATCAGGGACTGGTATGGAATGGGTTAAGCGGCCCTAACGATGTGAACTCAATGTGATTACTGCAATAGGTAAATGGAACTAGCCCGACGACTGTGTCTCCTATCGAAAAGACCCAACGTCATTTTGCCCTTACTGTGGACTTGAGTTACTAAGATAAAATCTAGGGTATGTAATTGTTTGCTGACATTAGTATCCTTCTAAAAGATGCTTCATAGAGCTTCGGGTTTATCTCCAGTGTGTGTTCTCGACGGAACCTAGTCCTCTGGGCCAAATGTTAACTCTTCTAATGCTAAATTTTAGATTTAAGTGATAGCACCCATGGAGATCAATGCGCCCAAAGCGTGCGCAGGAACACTGCTAGTCCGGGCCCTTCTTTCTTTTGTGCAGCAATATGCACGCTGGTATAAATGCGCGTTCTTTCCCCGGATTTGAACCTGGAATCATCATGATAATCTAGTTCAGCACAATGCTCACTGTCATTAGCATTAAAATAGTTAACACTGACTCAATACTGTAAGAGCGGCCGTACTGATAATTCTTGTAACTCTTCCTAATCATATCTCTTTCCTCGCCACGGAGAATCTCATTTAATTTTTGAAACAAATTAGCCATAATTTCAATGCTAGATTCAATCTCAGTGTTATAGAGATTAAATCTAGCATTGAAAAATGCGTTCAAGCCCGTTGTCAAATTATTCCACATTCATTCAACCGAAAATGCAACACGATAATCGAATTAACACTCAATGAAAGTTTTGTTCCCTAGAAATATTGCATAAGGTAAATGGCATTTCTCAAACTGCAGATACAAAGAATGGAATGAATAAAAAAGAAATAAAATTAACCGAATTAAGGTGATAAAAAAATCGACATCGTCCACTTTTGATTCCTCCTTAAAACAGTTTCCCTCAAAACCTATTCTGCAGCAACAACAGTGAGCACTAATCATGTACACAGTGCGTGTCTGTATTTCTATCCCAGTATCCCACGCTTTTAACAGAGGTTTGACCTTGTGTTGTAGGCATGAGAGGTCGGACTCTTTCTATTGCTTTCATTATAGTTAATATATATATATATATATATATATATATATATATATATATATATATATATATATTATTATTATTATTATTATTATTATTATTGTTGTTGTTGTTGCTGTTGTTGTATTTTAAACGTCTAAGGTAGACGTGTTGACTCCTGTTAAAGCTCTCATATATATGTTTTTATTGCGCAGATGGTTACTAGAATGTTGTTCCAAATTTTTGTTTTGCCAAAACGGGTAATAGTAGATCGGATATACGGGTTTTTCAATGACTGAATTGCGGGTACCCACGTATGTACTTTCAAGACCTGCTAACGATCCTTTTCTTACCGGTCCTATGGGAGTGTCATGTTAAACTATGTCATACTTTGCATTTTTATTATATTTTTTATTTCAATTCTTTTTGTCTCAGTAGTAGATGTCAATGCACGCAATCAGCAAAATGCAGGAAAAGATGGCAGCATTTGCACGCTACCATGGAGAGGGTAATGACACTATATTGGTAACCTTACACTTTTCTTTGATCAAAGAGTGCGTGCTAAATTTGCAGTAACTTTTTCACCTTTATACATACAGGAACGGCACATTTCATACGGTTACGAGCTTTCGTTTTTTTACAATTCAATGGTGCATCATAAATTGACACACCCAGATAGGAAAACAACACGATTGAAACACGTTTACGATGTCTGAATGACACAATACTGCTTGTTATATACATGCATGATCAGACCAATTCTGGATTTTGAAAATTAAAAAGTGAAATACAAGCACGAGCATTAAATGTATACAATGCTGTTACTAATAGTTTCAGTTCTGTTTGTTTCTATATAACAGCAGGAGATTATACCATGGAACGATTACAACAGTAGCTCCATGATTATACCCAGCATGCGGCGCCTCTCTGCAATGTGCTATGTTAGGAAACGATAATAATGTTCAAATAATATGGAACATATGATAAAGATGTTTTAATACCTAGGGGACATAAAGATCAATTCAAAGAAATAATAACTTACCGTGCTTCCGGAATTCTCTGTGCCACAATGACCCTCACAGACGCTAAATGCCTGGCAGTCGAGGCTCACTTCGATATGAATTATCGTATCTACCAGCGGGTTACTGCATTTTCTGGAAGTCACGAAGACCATTTATTGTTACATGTCCTGGACCCATTAATCGGTAGTTAATCACAAATTTAAAGATTGGATAAAGCAATGAATGTGGCTTTTGCTCTGTGGCTCCGAATCCGTTAAACGCTTAAAATACCACCTGAGGACATCTTCGTCAAATCGCTAGAGTGAACGAATCACACACTTGAGAAAATCACAATTTTCGTGAGTATCACTGGTCTAGGATGTAGGCGCTTTATGGCAAAAGACACGAAAAGGCCTTTCTCTTAGGCCTTTACACTGAAGAGAACAATACATGATATTCTGCCTCAGTTGTTTATGCCACCGTCTGCAGCGGAGTTTTAATAAAATATGTTTAAACCAAACCAGTAGCGGAGTAGGCGTCACCCAGTGTGTGATGGCAAATCAGGGAACCAGATAATTCTTTCATGAGCAACACAGGCTACAGACTCCGTCCCGCCACGGGACGTGCCCTCACAGAATCTAACAGAGCTTTTTACAAGTATCTCTGAGCTTGTTAACACTGTCTACAGCAACCCATCAGCTGCTCACCAGGCTTGTCGGGCACACGCACAGCGATACTCCGGATAAAGCGTATAGGAAGCCACCATATTTTTTATTTTTGTCTACTTTAAGTACTTTTCAACAGTATATTCTTGTGCCAAATGTATAAATAAACAGCTTGCACTGAAAATTTTCCATAACATTTACCTTTTCCTGTGCTGACTGCGACTACAGTTAAAAAACCTAACACGAACTACTCTGAATTATAATGAGGGTGCTAGATTCATGTTTCTTGTTAAATGACCTTTCATTCATGTAGCTTCATGCGTAAAATTACGTAGATTATAATAGTCAGGTCAACAGCTTTCATCGGTGCACTTTCGGTGCATAACGCTCAAAGCGCGCCCATGAAAGCTGTTTACTCAGTCCAAAATGTGACACTAAAAGAGTTAAAGCATTTAATAGACGTCTTTAACCTACACAGGGAACTCATGGGCGCTAAAATGCTAGTAACAGTTATCCGGTCTTATCATGCCGCTGGGTTAATACATACAAATTACATTAAGAAATGATTTAACGGATTTTTACTGAGGTTTCTCAGTCTGAACCCCACTCTCCAAGTCTTCAAAAACAGGCTGTTCGCAGGTAAAATAATTTGGGGTCGACCCTTCGTCTTCTAATAATATTTCTAGAGTGACTGAATTGTGGTCATTTCATTTTAGAAAAAAAAGTGAACCGTTGGAGATCGATGGCTCTATATTTTCATCACATGAACTAACTGAAGTCTGAAAAGATGAAAGATTTTATACACACACAGACACACACACACACACACACACACACACACACGCATAAGTATCAAAATTGTGCATAAAAGCCTCCAAATAAGAACAACACTTCCCCTATTTAAAGGGTTAATTCATGTTTCTTTCCCATCATTCATTAAATATATCCTGTGTGCCTAATCGGTGCTTATTTGAGTCTATCGCTCACCTGTCTGTCACTGTGCGTGACGTTCTACGTGACTATACGTATCTCTATATTGCCGTCTATACATAACGTAATTTGTGAATTCATTTATTTATTTGCTCGTTTACTTACTTACGAACTCCTTTCCTATCTCACTGATTTAGTCATTTCAATATGCCTCGCCATTTCAGCAAAGATCCTCCTTATTCTTCCCTTGTATGTTTCAAAACAGTATGTTCTACAAGTGAAAACTGATTTTTTTAGCTGTGCATTACATTCTAACGTTTGGTGCAATTCTTGGCATTCACAATATAGTGATCGTTCTAAATAAATGATAACTCGACGACATGTAGCAGCCAATCGACCACTTATTCAGTGTTTCCTGTGCGAAATATGGACATGGTAAATATTATAGATGTAAAGCCACTCAAAGTGGCATTCCGTCACTGTTAATTTGCCAATATTGCATCACATCGCATGTGTCGCCTAGAGCAATCGCTTCTAATCGATAGCAGTTAGCCCTCGGTAGCTTATAACTTCATTGTAACTGCAGCAATTTACCAGGCACTGGATTAACGTGGGTAACTATCTTTTACCTTTGTGTGTAAGACAAAGCTGCCATATAAATGCATGAAGGAATTGATTCCAATAATGAGTGTCCCAGTGCTACGATTACTTTAATTCTTACTTCTAAAGCTAATCGAAACAAACGTTGCGCACATGAATGACTAGCATGAATTCGGGTTCAAATCCATCATAAAAGGTGTTTTCGTCAAAGAGACACAGAAGACAAGAATATCCCTTGTCCATGACTTTCCGCGGCGGGATAATGCTTTGGATGCGATACTCGCCGAGTAAAATTGTCGAGTAGGTCTGCGACCCAATGGCGATTTAAACATATTTTATTTATCCACAATACAAATCAATGCCATTCCGTATAATAAAGTTTGTGATTCGGGAAAAGGGCAGAGCCCTATCTGAATTGCTCTATCAGGGAAGATCATAAACACAAGACGATACACTGTACCTTACACGCAGGGACGTATTGAAGCAGGCAAATACAATGACGACGGAGACAGAGCAGCAACAATACAGGGTGGGCTTGCAGGTATTTAAGAGAGCAAACCTTTGGTTGTTCTTTAATAGTAATAAATGTTTTTATATATATAAAATAAATAATAAATTGACCCAATGCCTGTATTTTCAGCCGACATCTGTCACTTTGAAACGTTCAGTCTCGACTATGTAACCATGTGCATGTACTGCCGAAAAATTCATGAAATTTTCATTGATTGATCAACCAGTATAATAACTATAAATTATCTGCGTGCTTCCAAGTTAAGTTCGGTCAATTCGTATGTGTATGTTTTCGGGACAGTTCCCGAATAATTTGCAACAATTTACTTCGGTTATTGCTAAAATGGACAGTGCTAGCTCATTGAAGTTATGCGTCCATGTGCACTGTGCAGATATGCTCTAATTTTTACACTTGGGTGCATCCAGAGTGCATACCCCGTTGTATCATGTGTGTTGTTTAAAAGAATAAAGGGCACTAACGTTAGCTGTTCGAATAAGAACAAAAGGGGTAAACCTGCGGTTTGATCCCACCTGCGACCTTGAAATTGCGTAATAGCTCCATGCTGCGGCTGATCCGATTTTCTCTTTTAAAAAAATGACCACGACGACTTTGTGCATGTGCGCATAAGGAGATTTACGCGGCCTCTCAATTCTGTTTCCTCAACAAGACCTTTGGCCTCATATCCGTTCAGTATGTATTCAATAAGACCTCATGCTATGCGTTACACGTTTTTATGCTTCCTGATCTATGCTGGGCGTGCAGTACCTTTTTGTTGCTGTTGTTTTTTTGTTTTTTTTTTTTTTAGGTTTTTTTGGGGGGGGGGTTCTGCTTTTGGTTTTTGATTTTGTTACGGTTACTTTAAGTTTTGTTCCATACCAGTGAACAGAAAGTCAAGGTGTTCTGTATGTATGTTATTCTACACAGACATTTAGGAAATTTGGCCCAGAATAGCGAATAATTGGCCAGAGCATGAGACCGAGGACACATATAATTGAAATAATTTGATCCAAACAAGTAACTGACTGTTCAGTGATACGAGTGAGCTCATGAACACATAAAGTGTGGGAATTTGTAATGATAAAGTGACTAAGCTTACGACGGGCTTAAGTAATAAAACCAGAGTTTAAATCACCAGTTAGAATATTTTGTATTCCTGCATCTTTCATCAGTTCATGATATACTCCTCAGTCTGGACACTACTAAAGCTACGGGGCCTGATGATGGCCATAGCAATTGCCAAACTTCTAAAAGGAAGCAGCACCTGCTATCGCTGCATCACTTACTAAAGTGTATAATTAATCTCTAATAACAAAGAAATTTCCAGTTTTATGGAAAAAGTCAATGTTTCCCCGCTCCATGAGAAAGGTCCAGATAATGTGTGCAATAATTTTAAAACCTGTCTCCTTGCTAAGTTGTGGTACCAAAGTGTTTGAAAAAACAAACAAACAAACAAACAAAAGAACAGCATTTAAACATGTTTTAAGTTTTTTTCGCAACAACGTGGTCATATCCACTCATCAATCGGGCTTCATTCCTGGTGACTCGACTGTCACCAAGTCTTACTTCTCTAGCGTGAATTATGCTTGGCTATTGACCAGCATAAGGAAGTACGTATTGTGCTTTTTGGATATTTCGAAGGCGTTCTATAAGGTTTGGCATCCAGATTTACTATTCAGATTTATTATAAAAAAGGCATTTCGGGAGATTTGTTAGATTGGTTTCTGATCATTTAGATGATCGTTATAATCGCTCTGTGTAGAAAGGTCAGTCATCTTGTTGGGCTACGATCCATGCAGGTGTTCCACAGGAATTTTTTGGGACCGCTTATGTTTTTTATACAACAATGATATTGTGGACTTTGTTAGATGTAAAATGAAGTTATTTGCAGATAATACAACTCTTTATTTGGACATAGATGAACCAGCTGGTGCGGCCAAAATGATAAATTAGAATTTCGTTGATATTGATAAACGGTCAATATAACACACCAATATACCACGTGACAATAGTGAAATAATTACTGTAAACCGTTCAGCACCTCAGTTTATGCGGTATAGCTTTTTGGTGTCCATATCCTGACGGTGGATTATGCTATATATGGAAGATGTATAAGAGTTAGCAAATTGGACCGTAACCGGGATTTGCTTTTTTTCCCGAGCAGTTAACCAGCCACCAAGGACTGGCAGGATAACTGATATTTTACCTTCGCTTTTGTTTTCTCAGAAATGCGTCATTATGACACAATCACACACATTTAAATTCAATTACCTTACCTGTTTTTGTCTGATTGGTATATTGATCCAACGAAAAGGCCCCCTCCCCACTACACAGTTACACTTTGCTAAGCTTCTATTCCGTTCCCATGCAATGATTATTACGTTCCCTCAAAATAAAAAATATAACTAACTTACGTCCCCTAGGAGTAATTTGGCGCCCCCAAAGGGACATCAGAGTTTATCAATTATGTTTCTTTCTTTTACAATACTACGCACGCCCTAAAAAAGTGTTTCGTTCCCTTACAATAATATTGTGTCCCCTCGAAATACTTATTGTGTTCCTGCGAAACAATGTTTCGTTTCCTCGCTTTTACTATCTCGTACCCTTCGCGGTAACATTTTGTTTCGAGGGAACTCAGTAGTATTGCACGGGAACGATATAATTATTTGATGCCACGCAATATCATTCCGAGGGAACAAAATAACTATTTGGACGGAACACACTAGTATTGGGAGGAAGGAAATAAAAATAACAGTCTCTTATGTCCCTTCTGGGCCACGTTAGACTACTCCTTGCTCAAATATGCTTCTATTCCGAGGGACCGAAATATCTTTTTCTGGGAATGCAATATTTATTGTGTAGGAATGAAATAAAAAAAAATATCATCTAATGTTCCCTCCGGGGCTCCATAGGGGTTAGGCACAAGAGCAAATATTTCACATAGCAAATAATGGGATCATCATATGGTAGAATTGATCAAATTCAGCATGACATAAGTGTGCTTAAATGCATCCCAGATGATGTCAGAAATGCTATATGGCAGTAGCATTTGATGAAGCCACCTCACTGTTCATGAGTATGATTCGATTGGATTTTCATTAATACCAAGTTATTCAAAGCATTATTTGCCTAAAATGTTTAGTGAAAAGGTTTTGAGTTCTCAGTTAAGGCTGACATTGAATAATGGAGTGTAACAGCTTTTATTGAACCCCAATGCACTACAGCAGGGTTTTTCACAGCCCGAGTACGTGTAAGCCAATTAGATGACCAGTAACTTGACAAAGCGACATTTCAGTTTCAAAAAAGTTATATTATGGAGTCATTCTTATCCTAAATACATGACATAAGCCTTTAGTCAATTTTACAAGGCAATGTGGTAATTTTCATACATTTTACATGGTCTCAACGACATGTAGGTCGCTAGTATAACATTGGGACGCGTTTAACTTGTAAAATATCATTCTGATAATGTATATACCATGGCGTCCTTTAAACGGACCTCTTACTCAGGATACTGACAAAATTGTCTAGTGTTTTCGTAATTATGCAAAATGCTCTTTGGACTCGAGTGTGACAATAAATCAACCCAAAACAAAATTAGTGATGTTTACATTGTGAAATTAATTGGCTATCCAGTCGCTGAAATGATGCAACAAAACACATTTCTCCAATGCTTTGCTTTGTAGCTTTGCTTTGCAATTCAAGTTTCTTTTCATGTGAAGTACGCAAGTACTCTGGGTCAAAGGCATCGTAATTTGAAAGGAACTAGTTGGACTTACAAGTCATCGAAACTTCTTGTTCGAAACACAACCAATGCAAATAGCCTCTCCGGAAGATTGTGTAGGAATGAAAGCAACAGTCCTACTTGATGTGTATCACTTCATTACATCAAATCTTCAGATTATTTTATGAGGTACCTCAATAGCAAACTGTAAGTACCAAAACCCTCTTTATCAGTCATGAAGAATTAGCACCTGAATAGTTAAATGTAAATACCAAACTCTTTTTATCGGACATGAAGCATTGCTACCTTAATAGTTAATGTAAGTACCAAACCCTTTTTATCAGACATGAAGCATTGGTACCTTAATAGTTAACTGTGAGTACCAAACCCCTTTTATCAGACATGAAGCACTGGTACTTTAATGGTTTACTGTAAGTACCAAACCCCTTTTATCAGACATGAAGCACTGGTACTTTAATGGTTAACTGTAAGTACCAAAGCCCTTTTATCAGACATGAAGCACTGGTACTCTAGTGGTTAACTGTAAGTACCAAGCCCCCTTTATCCGACATGAAGCATTGGTACCTTTAGAGTCAACTGTAAGTGCCAAACTCTGTTTATCAGCCATGACGCATTTCCCACACCTTTAGACATCAACATGTTTATGGTTGGTAGTGATTTGTGAGAAAGCAAATGTTTTCGCAATTTATATTCACAGTTCATATAAATAGTGTAACTCTTATAAATAATATAATTCATAGAATGAGGCCCTGGTCCGTCGTGACCACAATATGCATCCGTACATTCTCAATAAGCATGTGTTGTGTACATGTTAAAGTAGAGCACCAACAAACCTTCAAAGCTCCAAGTGTGTAAAAAGTCTATTTAAAAGGTCAGAGCATGAAAACATATACATGTGTGGAAATACCGGTACTATCTGTAAACGACTCAGTTTAAAGGAATAGGTATTTTTCTGCCATGTGTGATGAAGCCCTACGAGTGACAAAAACAAAAACAAAAATAACACCAAAAACAAAACAAAAACAAAAAACCAAAACAAAACAAAAAAAAAAAAAAAACAAAAACAAAAAAAACAGCTGCCGGCACACAATATTGAAATCAGCAAATGCTCATGTATTACTATTACAGTGAATGTCTGAAGAAAAACATATGTTTGCTTGAAAGGTAGGCTCCACATTTCGCAAAAAACACTTTTCCCTTCGTTAATACTCTTTTTTAATAATTGATATATATGTGTTCAAAAGCATACCAGCAATTGGGTGACATATAACATAGCAGATAATATTTTGACTATGCCTCATGTTTGGCGATTTACAGACACACAAGCTGCGATGTTTTCCGGGTTTAATTTATAATGTATACATGTATATATCAACTCATCCAATGCCAGGTTTGGCCGTGGTAAACAGCTTTGTCCAATGCGAATCGAATAAGACTCGTGTAAGACTCTTGACCTGGCGGATTATTGGTCTTTGCTCCTTTTTTTTCTTTTTTTCTTTTCTTTTTCTTTTTTATGTTATGTTTTTGTTTGTTTGTTTTTTTTTTTGTTTTTATTTTTGTTTTGTTTTTTTGGGGGGGGGGGTTTGTTTGGTTTTTGTTTGGTTTTGTTTTGTTTATTTTTTATTGCTAATGCTAGGCGCGTGGCCTCTTGAATAGAAGCTCGCTTTGTAAAGAATAAAAAGACTTGTATCATTATGTAAATTCATAGCACGTAGATTTTTTCGGCAATTGGTAGTGAAAGAGTCAAAATGATGTGTAGTAATTACTCAAACTGGGAATCTGCTGACGACCAAATCAGTGTAGTGGTGACAATATACTGGCAGTAACTGGATACATTTACCAAGAGCTTATTAACACTATAGGCGTGCCTAGCCGGTTGATTTTTTACTTAAGGGGTAAGCCTGTTGAGTATACACGTGCCCTGAAAGCAGAAAGCACAGTAACAGACAAATTGATCTTTTACTAGACATTATTAGTACCTTGCATTCTATAAAATATTCATGGAACATTTGGCGTTTTACCTGCAATTGCAGGCGAATACGCAGACGACACCGGTCCATTAGTGCCAGACATCGAGTGTTCACAAATCATTTTGTATGTTTCGATATTAATTTGAAGAGTATGTTTACAGTTGAATTAATCGAGTGCGTTCATCCTTTTAAGTTTTATGAACTTACACCATAACGCTTACATAAACTAAAGCATTTGGCTTGCACACTTGCAAGTTTAATTCAATCTCTACTCCTTGCCCCGTGCTTTATGCGTTACTGATGAATCGTGTCGAGTGACGTTTTACTGCTAATGCTGCCTCCAAAAACTCGTTTGCCTTTGCAGGAAAACGAATGTTAGTCCTATTTGAAATTCATATATTCATACGTGAAAAAAGCTAACCCCAGCCACCAGCTCCAGTGTAGCTGACCCGTTCTGGTCAAATACATCAAGTCAATACAAAATATTTGAAATGACTCATTTCACACAAACTAAATTTAAAAAGACATTTTGCATAGCTATATATCATTATAAATGTAAATCCTCCTTTCAAAATATGTAGGAAAATATTTCCATGGATATGAAATCATTTATGCTGGCTGATTTATTTGAAAAGTCTGATTGCATAACAAAATGTACGAAATGTATACCTATTATCACACACCTATGAATCATGGGATCATGCTACCTCTTGCACAACATTTATATGCATATGAAGTTTTGCAGCATAGAATTCGAAGAAAGGGCATTATTATAAAAAAAAAATACGACACATAATGGATCTTTCACTGTATATATAGGTTAAACTCAACGAATTATTATTTTTGGACAAAGTGGTGCTAACATCTAAATTGCCATTGAAAATTTCACGATAGACAAAATCCTGAAAAAAGAGGTAGTTGTCGAGATTTCTAAGAATTGAAACTTTTTTACCATTCAGCTATTTCTACCGCACAGAATGCAGTTTTTCTTTAAATTTAGAACAAATTGTTTCTAAAATCTACATAATGACAAGAAAAATGCCCCAATACCTTATGCCTGGATGCCTATGGAAGGAGGGAGTTGTGCAATATGAAGACATAATCACCCCGTCAGATGTGTGGTTTAACTTGACCAGACTATGATATAATTTGTAATCAATGCAGAGCTTCGAAAAGTTTCGGAAGTGGGGCATGGGCGCAAGCGGTCAATGTGAAATGACGCCATTGATGACATGGTTAGCAGGCAATATGGCGAAAAGGAGACCTTGCAAGGCTAAATGAGGGAAGGTTTGCCGCACAAAGGCAGAAGCTATTAACCATGTACCTCAGTCCTTAAAAAACACGTAGATGAAGATAGAGGGAAAACAGCTGCCAGGAGACTGCAAGTGTGTCGACAGTGTCACCTGGTATAGTAAGCAAAGTAGTACAGAAAGTTAGGAAGTCATATGTTATTGAAAAAATGACCAGAAGATTATTTGCAAGTGGGACGGGTGTGACAAAGAACTGACAGATTATGGTTTTTATCGCGACAGATATCTTCTATTAGTGTAAAAGACCACGGGAGAGTTTGGTAATCAGTTGGACTTGTCATCACTTTTTTGAGAAGTGTGCTGAAAGAATCGGGATTTCAGAAGACAAGTACCACTGGAAACAGACGAAAAATATTAATAAGCTTGCAGAGTATCATTTCTTAGGATCATCAAACAATACCATCGTGAAGGGTGTCAGGTAGTTAGTGTGGCTGAGACCAAGGGCAACTAGCATCACTGTAAATAGCATAAACTTCGGGATTACTGGAGACACAACGGTCTACGAAACTTGCAAGTATTCTATCAAATAAATATGAACACTTGGTTGTTCTACATGCTGGGAATGAGCTGGAAGTTTCATAGAGGGTTCTTGTGATCTGGTTTTTCTCGTGGACAAAAAAAACCCGAAACAATATGGATTATCATTCAGAAATGAATGTGCAGACCTATTCATGAAATATCGTGAGCAAACGTCACTACCTGCTCTGGACAGCCCCTTTGTAGTTGTGATCATCGATGTAAGATATGACAATACTGAAAAAAAAAGGGTCAAAGTATCCTAATATGAGCAAAAAAGATGAAACGGAAGATTGTTTAATGATGAAAGAGGTTACATTATCAGCATGATAGACTAAAGGTGAACTGTAAGAGCTCATTAAAAGAAATAGCGCTGCAGTACATATGCCGCAGATCCGGCTGCATATACCTACGGCTATCATGTTCTTCGACTTCCTGTCAGACATTGAGGGTTCGGTGCTGTTGAGCTGCTTTTGCCTTCCGTTGAACGCAAGGTTGCAAACAAAAATATTTAACTTTTTCAGTGTAAACTGCAAGAAACGTCGACTACATTAAACGAACTGCTCTGAATTATAATAAGGAGACTACATTCATATTTCTTGTAGAAAAACATTACATTCAGGTACCAGCACGCCTGTAGTCACACGCAATATGATATCCCAGGTCAACAGCTTTGCTGGGCTCATTTTTGGCGCACCAAAGTGCACGAAGGACACTGTTGACTCAGTCTGAAGTGTGGTAAGAAAAGGTCAAATATAAAAAGAAAAATCTTGTTCATGAAGCAGTTGAGCAAACCACACGTGGACATTGACAGAAGGTTGTGATACACAGAATAAAGGTGGACGATCCCGTCATGGAAGCTGATGGTAGTATTAGAGATTGTACAGATCCTGTCATTACGCACCCTGTGGAGAGTGAGAATGAGTCTCATAATGATAAAAGCCTGGCTGATGGTACAGGTTTATGGACGTGTGCGTAGACAGCGTGTAATACTGCAGAATATCAGGGAAATTGCTACATGTTGAGCTGCATTCATGGACTGGAAAGGAATACATATTAAACTAGAAAACACGATTTGCTTCAAAGCCGTGTGCCTTTAAAGTTGTTCATATTGCTAGATGAAGATTTCAAAGACCAAATGAACTTGACCTTTGGAGGTGATATTTAAATTACAAAAATATGCAATGTTGCAATACCTACAATTTGAGCCTGACATGATTGAAATTGGATGAAAATTGACTAAGTTATCGCTAGATGCAAATTTCAAAGGGCCAAATAAACTTGACCTTTGACCTTAAGAGTTCATATGTAAATTACGAACATGTGCAGTGTTACAAGCATATTAATTGAAGTTGGATTGGTTACCTGCACCTATGATCGTTTTGGGCATTTTCAGGCTTTAAATTTTTCACATGATCCTAATTTACATAAATTTCAAAATTGTTGGATTTCTTTAAAAGAACTCAAGACCATATCAATGGAAGTATAATTATCCCAAGTTTGGTGTTCCTACGTATAACACTTAACAAATGAAATGTCGGAGCTATTTGCTGGGAAATAAAGAAAGAGAGAGAGAGAAGAGAGAAAGAAACAACATAAGAAAAAGGGACAGAAAAAAGAAAGAAAGAAAGAAAGAAAGGAAGGAAGGAAGAGAAAGACCTAAAGAAAGAAAGAGAGAAAGAAAGAAAGAAAATAAGAAAGAAAGAAAGAAAATAAGAAAAAAAGAAAGAAAGAAAGAAAGAAAGAAAGAAAGAAAGAAAGAAAGAAAGAAGGAGAGGAAGAATTCCTGGAAAACCAATATGTCTGTGTTGACACACAAACATTAATATATGATTGTGTCGTGTTGCTTCAATGTAGGCTTGTCGGGTGACACTCTGTATGCATTCCAGAATTAATTCATACTGAAACCCAAATACGTGTATTCAAAATTGTTACACCCGAAATTTTGTTACACTTTAAGTTTTGTCATCGATGAAAACTAGTGTCAATAATAATATTTCTGTAAAAATGCAAGGGGAAAAACTGTAACACTTTTTGGAAAATAAGCAGGATGGTTAGTGAATATTGCAATTATTATAACTTTATCGTGTTGTACAACCAGAATAACGTCACTAGCTTTTCCTGAACACAATATCTTTTAGGCCAATTAAAATGTTGTTTAACTTATTTCCTTTGATCCTATACCAATTTCACAATGCCTGTTCCCTGTTGTCAGATATGGTGCACATACCATGTTCCCCTAATTTCGCAACTGGCACCATGTGGTAAATTTATAATAGAAAGATATTTTTCCCGCAACTTACAAAATAGTCCCTTTCCTCCCTCCTCTCCTCCACTTCCTTCTTCCCCCTCCCTCCCCCTGGTCATTGTGTGTGACCAGGATGAACCTTGCACAGCAAGATTTCAGTCCAAGCAGTGTGATGCTGCCACTATTTACATAGTTGTATAGCTTCAGTCTGCACATTATTGAGCAAGGTGCTAAGTGGGCATCTTTCTAAGGTCATCTGGCTGTTGTATCCACCGCCCATAATCACACAGGCACAATTGACCCCCCCCCCCCCCATGTCACTCAAAATCAGAGAGAGAGAGAGAACTGACTTTTGCAATGATAGAGGAAACGGTAAAAGTTCCATGTGGCCGGATAGATTCACATGGTCATATACCAAAAAGTTAACACCCTGGTCTCTTTGCCCGCAGTTTTGGGCGGAAGCACTAGGGAAATCTGTTAATTCTTTCTTCTGATAGGAAATTTCCTAATAATATGCAACAAAACATTTCCTTCGCTTTAGATAACTCGCCCTTTCCTGCCCCAGGTCTTTAAAAATGGTAAATTGGTGCTGGGACCATAATCGTGTTGGGCGTTCAAAACAGTATCATATATATTACATAGAGAGAGAGAGACAAAAAGACAGACAGACAGACAGACAGACAGACAGAGACAGACAGGCAGACAGAGACAGACAGACAGAGATAGATAGAGAGAAGAGAGAGAGAGAGAGAGAAAGAAAGAGAAAGAGAGACAGCTATAGTGTTGATGCTTATTTTTTTGTACATTCTAGGCGTGTTACTTCTGGTCCGCCTGGCCCACTTTATCATCCTGTGGAAATATACTCTCGCTGTCTATAATTAAATCTGTTCTCTACTTTGTTTGGGTTACATGTTTAGACGTGAATGATTCTATATAACTGTCCCTCTTGGATTTAAAATATTCTGCTAATGTCACGCTAAGTTGTTTGCCCGTTGCTCTGATATAATGACTACTGCAATCACACCATTTATTTCATAAATAATGCATATTTCCTTGTCTGTGTCACCCACCATGTTTGCGTGTTTTTTTTTTTTTTTTTTTTTTTTTTGTATTTCTGGCTTGTGCCTTGGAAATTTATCTGAGCTATTGTGCGTTCTGTATTTCTCCCATGTCTGAAGATTATCCTGAATGTGTTATCCTACATGGGTATGAAGGATAAAGTTTTAATTATAATCTTTCATCTGATTTGTCACTCATTGGTTTCAAGTAGTAGACAATCCAATGAGAGGGCACGATGCTTTTAATAAAATGCCGGCTCCTCCCACTTTTAAAATGGTGTCGTTTTCAAATTTATTTCTCCGATAGAACTTCGATTTGTTGCTTATTTGCCCTTGTTAGACAAAGGAGAAAGAACACCCAGTGTGGGTGGCCCATTGGGAATAACGTTCACTCGTTTCTGGATTTTCAGGTTTTCGCTCGGAACAGCCTCGGGGAAAGATGAAAATCCAGAAACTCGTGATCCCAACGTAATCCTCAATGGGCTACCCATACTGGAGTCTCTACATCCTCGACAGTTTGGGAGTGACTTTTTTTATCTATATTATTGATGTATTTAAGCTCTCCCCCAACCATGGCGGAAAGACTGACGAGGTCCTTGCCTGGTCATGGTATGCTGGTATTCTGCATCATGATGAGGAAGCGACATTAACGACTTGGTGATCTAGACTGGGCCACTGTGTGGACTGGCTACCAACTGCAATCAATTCTACAAACTGATTCGTTGGTTAACGTACATGTATGGGACCCATTGCATGCAGCACACGCATTAGGCCCACAAGAATGACAGAAGACTTTATAGCTCGTGGCATCTAAAACAACAATTAACCCTTATTCATGACAAGTACCACAGGTAAAACCGGACCCAGTAATTTAGACATCAACATATTGCTTTTTATGGGCAATCTGTTTTGCTGTAATCCAGAAGGTTGTTGGTAACAAGTTGTTTTTTCAGAATCGTTGGCGCAGAAGAAAAATCGGTAATGTCTGTATAGTATTTCTCAGAACCTAAATGTAGCGTTCGTAAGAACAACTAATACCCCATTCTGACATGACGTGCTGTATTTTAATTGTCTTTCAGAATTGCCGGAAGGACATAAATCGCCTGTTCAGCTATCAACCTATTCATCAAAAAACACGGTACTATTTTCTTCTTTTCTACTGCCTGTTAGAAAGGGATTTTTTATGCATAGCCATTCGCCAATTGGAGCTAGGATTTTTAGGAAATCTTCCTGTTTGAAGATGAAGTCGAGACTTTATGACTAACATTGACACAATTGCGAAAGTAACAGACATACTTTGATGATTTTATTGTTCTGGTGATACATCAAAACCTATTTGAACTGGGACCATGCGAGGAACGTAAATCGATGACTGTTGCCAAATCTGCCCAGTCAGAGGGCCTTTTCGTTGTCATTGGTTGGTGTGCAGCCCGACCTTTGGTACAAACAAGATGACGGACCTCCACAAAATACAAGTTTTCACTTTACATGGGTTTTAGAAAGTTACTTGGACATCTGAAGTTTTCGTATGCGTGTCGAAACACCCTTTCTTCCTGACACAAATCATGCGATGGCATATTAATGGGTCTGGTCTGAAAACCTGACTGAAAAATTTGACGCAATCCTGTACCAAGTAAAGGACCACGTCTATAGTGACAAAAATGACACAGGCTTCAATCTTACCCCAGGACTAAACATTTTGCGAAAAGCAAGACGTTGAGCTAAGGAACATGTGGCAACCCTTAATGGAATATGGAAAATATGCGCATTTTGCTGTGAAATACCAAATAATGTCTAATTTTACTGGTTACGGAATTATACAAAAGTTATTGATTATCGAATAAACTGTATCGAATAAAACACACATACACATCTCTCCCTCTCTCTCTCTCTCTCTCTCTCTCTCTCTCTCTCTCTATCTCTCTCTCTCTCTATATATATATACTGAACCCCAATGAAAAGTATCCACATAAAAAAATTAACACATTAATTTTGTAAGTTACTAAGTACTGTGTGTGCATATATGCATGGTTTGGAGCCTACATCAGGGTCATTCAGGACAACTTTTTAACTTTTGCTGGGTTGTTACATAATGCATGTGACTTTTGTGCACCGAATATGGCTTCTGACCACCACTCCTATTGGATGGCTAAAATGACCTGATGTTTTCAGTGGCTTTAAAAAGGGATGTTCAGCCAAGAAAAAAGCCAGTGGTCTCAGGTGTATTGAGGCGATCATGCCGCGTCTGAGCCAAGGTCAAAGACACCATGCTTTGGGGCTTGCAGAGGGTGGAGTCCCAATCACTCAAATCGCACAAAGAATGGGGTGTACTCGGCGCACCATCCAACGACTAATTGAACGGC
>OZ026627.1:22389372-22519372 GCA_964020975.1 Hermodice carunculata
TATATATATATATACAAAAAAACACTTCTTTTATGCAGCTTTCTGGAACTTACAGAACGTACTTTCAACAGTTAAAATTTGGTTCTGTGTCGTGCGGCTGCCGTCTTACTTTGAAAAGTCGTTTTCACTTTTGTGCAATCTCTGTGATTATCCTGTTTTGACTTCTCACTGGTGTCCAGATTGAACATTTTGCAGTTAACACCTGTTCTCCTGCACATTCATTGAAACGGACACCATTTAAAATCTAAATTGACATAAATCTTGAAATTTTCTCTCGATATGTGATGACTTGCATACTAACCTTATGAACAAAATATGGACAAGATTTTTTTGTATGCGTTAATACCTCAAAACCATTTAGTAAAATTCCAATCAACTGCAAATATGTACAATTTTGAGCGACTATTTTTGAATTTTGCGTGTTCTTTACAATTTAGTCACCGTAATTCGCCCATACTCCCATTTACCACACTCTGTGATCAGAGGAGATCAAACAACTGGAGCAGGCGGGGTTGTGGCCCTTTACGCCTCCTTCAAGATGATTGGTCATAATTACGTCAAGATCTTGAAAGTGCAAATCTAGAAGTTCTCTGTGTGGAATATCGTCGTCATAATGATATATTTCTATTCGCAGTACTTTACAGGCCTCGCAATTTCTGTGTTAATTTTTTCGGATGATCTACAGGATTGTTATGATAAGTGGACAAACACAGATAAAGATAAAATTATTGTAATGTAACTTAAACGTAAACGCAGATCCCAATACTACTCACAGGGAAAATGATTGAATTTTGCAATGTAAATTTTCTTATGCTTCATATAAATGAGCCAACTTAAATAACTGAAACAGGGTACTCGTGTCTTGATCAAATTATTACTAATATCCCAAATGATGTTCAAAACATAGATATCACCGTTCTAGTTGAGAACAGTGACCATTTCACAGTTGGTGCTAATTTATTATTTAGGCGCAAGAAGTCCCCGTGCTACCATAGATGTGTATGGAATCATAATAATGCCAATTTTGACGTGTTTAGAGAATATTCATCAGGTATAAGTTGGGAGGCCTGCTTTGATTTGGACAATATTGATGTAATTAGTGACGCATGGAGCGAAAACCTTTCGAAGTTGCGCAAAAGATACTATTCCCCATAAGGACGTTACTATTAGACCGGACGCTGTACCTTGATAAACAAACTCTCTTCCTGCTTTAAAATGGAAGATTTTTCGAATTCACTAAGAAGCAAAAAAGGACCAATACACGTGGTTTTATGTTTGACACTTACGGAATACGTGTACATACATTGAAGAATTGAGATTGGCAGTGAAAGCATATTACCAGCGACTCGAAAATTCTCTAAATTCGGCGTTGCAAAAGAAAGGGGTTGGACTGCAAAATTCTTTTTGAATAAACGCCAAGAGTTCGATATCCCGTCACTCTGCCACGGAAATGAAACAGTAACAGATAATAAAGCTAATGCACAACTTTTGAACGAGTTTTTTGGGGTTTTTTGTTTTTGTTTTTGTATCCCAGTCTACAGTGGATGAATCCAATATCTCGCTCCCTCCTTTTGAGCAGAGAAACTTTAATCGTTTACAAACTATTTCTGTTAATGAAATTGAAGTACAAAACATATTGGGAAGCCTTGACGTTAGCACAGTGATAGCCCTGACGAAAAAAGCGCACGTTTCTTTAAGGAAATTACCCCCAGTTATTTCTATGTCGGTAACTAAATTATTTAACTTCTCGTTGCATTATCATAAAGGTCCCTCTGAATGGAAACGAGCAAACGCAAAAATAGTTGTCCGAGCTCTTGTGTCAGCTACAGACCTATTTCCTTGCTTAATATTACACGCAAAGCCTTTGAGAAAGCAGTCTTTATACATCTCTTCAGCTTTTTTCGGGATCATACAGCGTTCATTCCTGCCCATAATAGGTCAATCAAGTAATTTACTTGTACCGTCACTATGCGAGGCCGCGAAGCTTTAGAAGGAAGTTAGAATGTTATTCTGTGACATTACCAAGGCCTTCGATCGTGTCCACCACCCAGGTTCATTCTTCAAATTACGCACTGCAGGTATCGATGGTCCTCTACTAAGCGGGTGTGCCAAAACTGTCTAGAGGGTAGACAGCAACGTGTTGTGAAAGAAGGGAAGTCGCCTTCGAACCGAATCAAAGCAGGCGTCTCGCAGGGATCAGTACTTGGTTCCCTGTTATTCTTGATATATATTATTAATATTATTAACGTTGTAAATTCCTCCATCCGATTATTTCCCGCTGATACAGTTCTTTTTATCACTGTCGAGGATCCTGTAGTTGCAGCAAATTCAGTGAATTATGACTAACATGAAGCAGAAAATTGGGTGTATAAATGATGAGTGTCATTGAATCCTTCCAAAACTAGCAGTATGATTTTATCCAGGAAACGACTTCCATGTCTTCATCCGGGCTTGGTTTATATGGCCAAAACTTTACAGAATGAACCAAAAACATAAGCACTTGGGATCACCGATAGGATCTGACTTAAGCTGGCCGAGTCATATTCGTGAGTTAACCACCAAAGGCATGAAGATGGTCAACATTCTGAAACATCTACAATATCGTTTAAGCAGATAATCGATGGAAACTCTTAATTTCACCTTTATATGGCAATTTTAAGAGTTAGGGTCTGTCGTGTGCGATGGGTGGACAATTAGTGACTGTCAGTATCTGGAAAAAGTCAATCTAGCAGCTGCAAGAATCGTTACAGTTGGAACGAGTCATAATCTAAATTATCAGGAATCTCGTCTCGAAAAACTGTCAGACAGAAGAAGCAAAAGCAAACTAATTATGTTTTACAAAATTTTTTTGGGCGATGCACTCCAATGTTTGACAGATTTATTGATAACTTCCGTCAGGCAACGAAACAGGTACAATGTGAGATTTGGATACAATTTGGCTTTAATTCGGGCACTAACTAATTTATTCAATGCATCTTTTTTTTCTTCAGGTGTTCGTCTCTGGAACGATTTGCCACCTCCAACTTATAATGCCGAGTTTCTAGACCAATTCAAAATTAAATTCAATCAAAGTAAGCCTAAAGTTAGTCCACTATTTTATTCGGTCTAGAAAAGTAGCGGTTTTACATGCCCGTGTACGTATGAAGTGGCGCATGCTCAGAGCAGATTTGTTTACAAATCCTCTCGCTGATTCCCCCCGATGTGTTTCTGTGGTACTGCCAATGAGGATGTTTTTACTATATTTTTATATGTGAAAATTTTGTAGTGGAACAAGATATATTGCAAAATAGCATAATTCCACTTGATGTATTCACGATGCCAACTTTAATATTTGGCTCCGAAAATTGTGCTTTTCAAGAAAACGAAAACCTTTTTTACGCTGTACAATAGTACATTCACATCAAATCCACAGGCAGACTTGGAGCTGTTACATAATTCTTAAAACTCTTCATAATTATGGGTGGTGAAGTAGTGCTTGTTTATGATGGCATACCCATTATCCTTCCGTGTCTATGACGTCATGTCCGGTCAACAGTTATTTGGCTTTGCCGTTCTATCTGTTTGCGTGCGGTGATGTTCATTCTGATAGTGACATTTTATTGTTGTACCGTGTCTGCACTTTTTATCTTTGACTTGCAAAAAGGATTCACAAAGGGCTGCACCCTCTTTCCCAATCACTTTTTTGAAAGACATATGTTTAAATCAAACCTGCTCCCCCCCCCCTCCGGCCCCCGTTATTATCCCAACTCTACTGCCCTGCCGCCACACAACATAGATTTCTTCCCTTTTTCCCCCCTTTGTTTTTGGTTTTGTTTTTGTTTTTGTTTACATGTCTGGACTGGGGAGACCTCGTGTGCGTATTTTTCTTTGTAAATGCTGTCTATAACAGATTGAGAGCAAAACGTAGGAGGATGAGTTTGCAAAGCAAACGAGGGCTGCACAAAGCCAAAATTTTCAGACCACGGTCTGACGATGCCGCTGTCTGTCCAGCGGAAAAATCTGTTGGTGACATTATCACGACCGTTTGAATCACAGGTGCCCGTAACGTTCAGTCAGCAAGCATTTGGCTAATATACAAGGGGCAGGGGAGTAGAAAGGGTGAATCTAGAACATCTACACACACATGTACGTGCTATGGCAAACATAGGGCCTTATCTGCAGTCAATCATTCGCGCTGATTAGGTTGGGGAGTGAGGGAGGGCGAGCCTAGAACCACTCCGTCGTCAGACGGAGCTTCTTCACAGAAAGGTTTGAAACGAGGCTCACATCTTGACTACAATCCCACTTTACGTTTGACAGGATTTTTCAGTTTGTTTACATATCAACAAACTGCAGTCCACCAGTTTATTCGAAAACTATTTTTACATGTATATCACACTGATCATCCATTGAACATACATATATCTATGGCAACACGTAAACAATTGTGAATGCAAAATAGGCCATCCAACTATTTTGGCAGCAAACTTCACAACTTCTCGTAGGTTTCGTGTTCTGACAGCGCCATGGCGTGTCTATAATTACCCATCATGCTTCGTTTTAATATTGTTGGCAATATCAGGGAGCTACTACATCAACCAGGACTGCTGCTAGATAAGGTCAGAGGGAGCAGGTGCCAGTGTTGAAGAGTTTGATGATAATTGTCGTCCGGCCATAATGGAGGAGCAAACAAACCATCTGAATCGAAAGGGTTGTGATAACGTCACCAGCAGATTTTGACACACAGCGCGCTCTTCAGACTTCAATCTGAACCTTTCTATTTTGTACAGACCTCTTTTGCTTCTTTAATTCGTCGCCTGTGCCCGTTTCTCCTTCAATCTATTAAAGATGACATTACTAAGGAACATTTCCTGGAAGCGAGGTCTCTTCATTTTATACATATCCTCAGGGCGAACCGTCTCCCGTCCAGTGTGTTGGCTAGACAGATCCCCAGCTGCGAGCGTTGGCTCAAAATGTCTCGGCTTGAGCCTGAGGTTTTCCTGGTGAAGTCGTGGGATGTGTGCTGGGGACAGAGTCTACAGTGCTCATTGGAAGCTGAAGGAAAGGAACAGAAGGGGAGGGGAGGGAGAAGCTAGGCCTAAAAAGGGCTCCTATTACTCTGGCTGTGGCTAGACGGGCAGAGACAATAGGTATGCTGAGCGCAAGAGGCGATAAAGGGAATTATTTATGTGTGCCAACACAGACATATTGTTTTTCTAGCAATTCTTTCTTTCTTTCTCGCTCTCTCTCTCTCTCTCTGTCTCTCTCTCTCTCTCTCTCTCTCTCTCTCTTTCTTTCTTTCTTTACTTCTTTCTTTCTTTACAGGCAAATTTGTCTGACATTTCATTTGAAAAGTATTACACGTCGAAACTCTACACTTGGCACAATTATACTTCTGTAAATTAAGTCTGGTCTTTTTATAATGAGAGGTCATGCTTTAAAAAAAATATGTAAATAAGGGTTAATGAAAGTTTTAAATCTTCAATATCTTATATATTATAATAGATGTGGTTCCGAGTGTTTAGGAGTTGGATCATAGCAAGGCAAAGGTCATTTCATGTCAAGGTCCAAGGTCATGTCAAGGTCAAAGGTCATTTCAAGGTTAAAGGCCACTTTCGATGGTGGCTTTCCTCTAGCCATAACTTGTTCAATTTTTATCTAATTTTGATCATGTTGGGCTCAAATTGTAGCTATTGTAACACTGCACATTTTTGTAAGAACGTGTAACCTCTAAAGGGCAAAGGGCAAGGCCATTCAGCCCTTTGAAAGTTTCATCTTGCCATAACTTGCCCAGTTTGCGTCCAATTCTAATCATGCTGGACTCAAATTGTAGGTATTGCAACACTGCACATTTTTGTAAGAACATGTTACCTCTAAAGGGCAAAGGTCAAGGTCATTCAGCCCTTTTAAAGTTTCATCTTGCCATAACTTGGTCAATTTTCATCTCATTTGGTTTATGCTGGGCTTAAATTGTGGGTACTGTAACACTGTACATTTTTGCAATTTACATGTGACTTGTAAAGGTCAAATGTAAAGGTCATTTCGGCTTTGAAATTTTCATCCAGTCATAACTTGGCCAATTTCCATCCCAATTCTAATCATGTTGGACTCAAATTGTAGATCTTGCAACACTGCACATTTTTATAAGAATATGTAACCTCAAAAGGGCAAATGTAAAGGTCATTTGGCCCTTTGAAAGTTTCATCTTGCCATAACTTGGTCAATTTTTATCCGATTTGGTTCATGTTGGGCTTAAATGTGGGTATTATAACACTGCGCAATTTACATGTGACCTGTAAAGGTCAAAAGTCAAGGTCATTTGGACTTTAAAATTTGCATGCAGCCATAAGCTTAATGTAATGTGAAGTATCAGAGGATAAAAGTGGTAGCATTTAATATTTACAACTTTTGAAGGCTCACAGACAGATTTGCTTTGAAGCAAATCTTTTTTTCTAGTTGAGTTCTATTTTTTTATGGGGTATTGTATTTTGCAGGATCGCAACAGACTATTGTTAGCAGTGAGCCACAGACTATTATTATTAGTTACCGATGCAAGACTGCCACAAGTTTACCATGAGAGACAGACAGACAGACAGACAGACAGACAGACAGACAAACAGACTGACAATCAGACAGAGACAGAGGTATTATGAAATAGATACCCCACAGCAGGTTTTTACATTAATATTTTGCTACTTGTTTACCGGACTTTTTACTGCCTTTTCAAGCTTCAATACTCCTAAAACTAAAGAAATTTTTAAGATCACCTTGTTCCAATTAAAATTTATAGTTCCAAAGCTAATTTATATATATATATATATATATATATATATATATATATATATATATATATATATATATATATATATATATATATATATATATATATATATATATATATATATATATATATATATATATATATATATTCGTTAATTGAGTAGGAACAAACAATTTCATTAACTATTTTCGAATTGAATTCACTTTTTCCCAGTCACTTACTGCATATTCATGGAGCAATAGCTTCCATTCAATAACAACAAGTATAGGTTATGGGGTTGACTACTGCCCATTTGTGTATTTATTGGGGCAGTGTTCATGTGAGGTGGCAAGGCTGAAACCGAGTCCATCTGCATGAACCACGCCCCCAATAAATAAGCTAATGGATAGCAGCCAATCCCATAACTTGTTTATTTTCCCGCAGCACGTGCTCGCCATACGTTTGAATGGAACCAGGATGCTTGTTCTGAGACTAGCTTTGTCGCGCTAGGCCGTGTTACGAAGCACTGAAGTGTGTGGCTGTGGAGAAACAGTTTCTAACATTACCGGGAGGTAAAGTTTTCGGGGAGTGCGTGCAAAATAATTCCGATTTCCACTAATGCTAATGTCAACGAGTTGTTAAGTTGCGCTGGTGCGTTGCGGTTGACTAAAATCTAAAGCATGATGCCTTTGTGATATACCTACAACCAACCCGAATTTGCCATTCAACCAATAGGATACAACTATCACTATGGGGCCAAATGACCAATTTTTGTTTACTTAAGAATACATATGGTATTATCTTCTGAAGTTAAAGGTCAATCTTCAAAAAACTTGGCAGATAGTGAGATATAACCATAGATATGTCAAACTTGACCTTCATTTGACCTTGAACACCAACATATAGCTATAAACAGATTTCCATGTCAGTTTTCACCCTGATATTGATACATATACTTTATGGCCATTTTATTTGAAAACAATGAAGTCTGAGAATTTCAGAAAACAAAATATTTGGCACATAACCAAAAATCAAGTGATCTAGGATAGGTAGATAGCTGGGTAGAAATGGTATTTTTCCCATCAATCAGAAAAGTTTCGAATTGCTTCATCATTGCTGAATTTGGTAAATCTTGTGAAATTTGAAATCACAGCCTTGTTTTCGAATTTTCGTTCCAAGATAACCGCCAACAATGGAGTTATGGGCTAAAATTTCAAATGGACGTAATTACTTTTAAACATAAGATTTTTAGATTATTTACAAACAAATATCTACTAAATGAGCGTAATCTTTGCGTTTCACCTGTTTTATATACAGATGTACGCCTGTTATGTAAGTATGGAATAAACTACTGCAAAATGCTCCTTGTACATAATTTCTTTGTTTTGGGGCTAGTTGCGAAATTATTTCTTTTCAAAATTGTCTGTGCAAAATTTTACACAAGTTCTGTTCGCTTTTTGGCGATTTCTTGTATAAATGTGTCAAAAAGACGCAAAAAGGCCAAAAAGGACCTATCCAGATCACTAAAGTAACCGCCCAGGTCACTTCAAGATCACTGAACATGTCCAGATTTTTTTTGCTAGTATGATCTATCAACATGCCAAGTTTCATCAAATATGTATTTCTCTATCATAGGTATCCGGCATGTCACCCAAAGGTGGCTATTCTAATACCCACTTTTGGCCTCAATGGCCCCAGTCTGATTTGCTAACATAACAGTGTTCGCCAGGATAAGGTTAGAAATTACGATAGAATGCGTACTGTTGTTCCCGTAATCCAACATTCACGCAATTGTTTTCTAGTTTGTTTTAGATTCACGACCTAATTCCGTTAGTTTTTGCTACGGAATTCCTACGACAAATGTACGTATGTTTTGTAGTACTCAGTAAAACCTCTTTTTCTATGATTTTCGTCGAACATTAGTGCGCAGCAAGCCATTCCACATTGACGGTTTTGCTGTCTGTTTAACTGTGTATTCATAAAGCTCTGATGGGTAGGAGGAGGGGGGTGCATTCAACTGCTGGGATCTGCTGGGCTGTCTCGAATTGGAAAACGACGGTCTTGCGAGACAGGGCTTTTATATTTTCTGACATGACTTTTTAAATCTAGTCACTGCTACGTAAAAGCGAAAGTATTTCATTACCCCTGCCTTTGATCTGATTTAACTCATTCCATACCAGTCCCTGATTTTTCCGTATATTTACCTAGATTAAAGATGACAATTGCATGTTTGAATTCTTCATAAAAAGAGCTTTTGTTCAAGTACCAACATGTCTATAGTCTTAAGTCAGTGGTTCTGGCACGGCCTGGTAAGTTATGCTGCAGCTGCCTTTGGCGCAACTGCAGCATGACTTGCCAGGCAGTGCCAGAACCACTGACCAAGGCCTGTGACCATAGTATGGAATGAGTTAAAGGTATTTTATTACCAAAGGAAAATGGATTTGAGAAAAAAAGACAGCACTTATGCTAACTCCTCTCTATAATACACGCATATACAATGTCACCTGACCTTTCCAAGAGACAGATGGTAGTAGTAAAAAAGAAAGAGATAATACATTCCACGTGATAATAAATATGCGATAATAATAGGTTTGTACGGAATCATCCAAATTGACAAGTAAATTTATATGTTTGTATATATGTATACTTTGTACACCCATAGAAATCGTCAAAAAATTAAACAGGCATTTTCACATTACTTTGAACTTTTAGATTTGATTGTGAACTTTTGCACCAATACACGTGTATGTTTATTCACCGCCAACTCGAAATTTTGGTTGCCAAACAAAAGAAGCTCCTTTGTAATAAATATTGTTCTCTCAGAATTCTTTACAAGGAATAAAAGATCATAAAATGTTCTGTCCCTTGCCTTTTGTGGCTACGATAGCAACTACCACTATCGATAAGATTATGCCGAAAACAAATTGTAATTTAAAGAACCTCAGTGCGCAGTCCAGCGTGCAAGATCTGCCACTGTCGGGTACCACAAGAGTAATAACAAGGCGGTATTTTGTGGGTTTTTTTTTCCGAGTAACATTAAGTTATCTTTTGAAGGTGCTTCAGGGCGAGGCAATTTTTATTTCTTCTGAAAGGGAGATCCAACGTTGAATAGCTGAACGAAAAAGGGGTATTTTGGCATGGTTGTGCGGCAAGAAATAAGTGAAATATTATTGTCGTTTTTGAGGTTGTGTACTCATGGGAAAGAAGGTGAGAATTCGCTTCTGAATGTACAAAAGGGGTAGTCCATTCCTTGCACATATTAACCAGTGTATGTGTTTTCTCTGCAGGAATGAAAAAATTTCAATTTAGTTTCTTTGTAAATGAGACGCTAAGGGGGGGGGGGCGTGTTTGCTGGGACCAGTTACAACTATCGTGACCCGTTAATTGTAATTTCTCTAAGCAGTTGGACTGGTCTGTTGTGCCGTTGGGCCAAAGGGCACAGCCATATACTTGTACATAGCATACAGTTTTTCTAAAGTTGTCCTACCTGAATTATTGAAATTTTCTTAACAGTCAATTCATTTCATAGCAGATATATACATGTAGATTGCATCAAATTGGTTATTCAGTATTACACTCAAAAGTCTTTGATTCTATAATTCCGCTACATGGTCTTGCAATTACTAAAACACGACAGTTAGTGATTATACTGTGTTAACAACACAATAGATTTGGTAGACAGCGTGGACAATGGAGACTGTGCAGAAAGAGTACGACGATTGATATGTGGTATAATAGCATGTAGCTGTCAACTAAATGCACGGAAATACAAGATTTGCTTTACAAATTTGCTAATAACGTCATGTATATATGTATATATTGTGTCTCTCTCTCTTTCTCTCTCTCTCTCTCTCTCTCTCTCTCTCTCTCTCTCTCTATATATATATATATATATATATATATATATATATATATATATATATATATAAATATATATATATATATATATATATATATATATATATATATATATATATATATAGTTTAACATCTGCATCGTCGATGCATTTTAGAATTGAACATCTACAACATTTACCGGGGAAAAGAAGAATCACAATGGAGAGTTTTTTTTCAATCAGGCAAGGATTTCATGTGCGGAGCTGAACAGTTCTGTGCTCTTTGCACAGTATGTTTGTGGCTCCAAGTTAAGATGGTGTGGGATGATTTTCGAACCAATATGTCTCTGTGGTAAAGAGGATCGTATACTCTAGAAAATTGTGCAAATATTATTTTACTAAATTGTAAAAGTGTGATTACAGCTTTCCACCAAAAGACATGACCTTATTGAAATGGTTGACAAGTTTATAAGGAGAAGTAAATATTACTTATCATGAATACCATGTATGCAGAGCAAAAAAACAAGTTTCGAACTAAATTAAATCTTTTTACATTATATATTATAGTTATTCGACTGGTTCCATCCATGTTATTGCTGCGTCATGATTAACTTACTCTTACACTTAGAAAACATTTGTAGAGACTCGTTAGACGATATTGTCTACCGAAATGGTGTGAGAAGCTGTATTATGTCCATATTTGTACTGCCCATCAAAGCTTCAGGACTCAAAATTACTCAGTTTTTAAAATGTCGACACTCAGCAAAATACACAGGGACAGCCGCAGTGTACAAGTTTGCTATCATTTCATACCTGGGCTTCTTGGTACAAGCATAAGCCCATCCCTTAATTAAATCCCCTTGAAACCCTCATGGAGATCTCAAAGACCACGCGTTTCTTGAGATTGTGTCTAGACGACTGTGAAAAACTAGACCTTAGAAATGTTGAAGAGGATTGTGCGGGTGTTGAGAGGAACTATATCGTCAATTAGGCAGCATCACTGGAGTTCATTTGGAAAAGCCTCACCCCTAACCGATCATGATGTCGCAAAATCAACAGGTTTGGAGTGACGCTATTGTACTGGGTATTTATAAACCAAAGTGTATTGTAGCAATCTATTGACAAGGACGCAAGGCAGGCTAATCTTCCTGGCCTGCAATTAATATTCAGCAGGATGGAAAAGAGGCAAAACATAAAAGGTAGAAAATTATTAAGTTATAGTTAAATAAAACTGCATTCAAAATTACGACTTCCTGACAACTGCCAACGGTATTACAAACGTTTACAAACAAACAAACAAAGAGGAAGCAAAAGATATGAGAGCACGTTCTCGTCGTATTCAAATGACAAAATTCCGAAACTATAGCGAAGGGATTGAATCGTATTTTATTTCCAGTATAATTGTCGTCATGATATACCTTCAGGAATACCATACAATTTCCCTTTAAACCATGTTTATAACAACGTTTATTAAACGGCACAATCATCCCAGTGGAACAACATTTTGTCTATTTTGCTTTAAAACTGATGTAAGAGATAAACATCCGATACCTGAATTTCGATGCTTGAATACTTATGCATGTTCGTAATTTTTACTTAAATTTGTCTCGTAATAGTGCATCATTATAGAATCACACAATGAACAATCCACAACATTGTGTCAATAGTACACAGTTGTATTATGACGTCAATAACCCACCCGCTTCACTGCACTGACTCTGCACGTTTATGACATAATGGTCAGAACACGTGATCAACATATACAAGCACAGCTATGATTTAACTTATGGATGGATGGACGGACGGACAGACAGACAGACAGACAGACAGACAGACAGACAGACAGACAGACAGACAGACAGACAGACAGACAGACAGATAGATAGATAGATAGATAGATAGATAGATAGATAGATAGATAGATAGATAGATAGATAGATAGATGTTGGAATAAAACCGTTTGCTCCTGCGAGGGTTATATGAATATTTCTAGATGTAGAAATGTGATGGGGATTGAAACTGAAAATTAGATTGATTTATTTCAATAATTTAAATATGAACCATCATATATTATATTCTGTCTTTATCTCTGATGAAGAAAGTAAGACTAAAGTATTCCTTCATGTGGTCCGTTGGCAGAACAAAATGGTGCCTGTGGCCTGTCATTTGACTGCTATATATGATCCCGTGGTCTTCTGGGTGTCAGACAATTTTTCATATACATGTGCGCAGTGTTGCCTATTTATTCGTTGTGCTTGAAAACCTTCAGACTTACACGTACTGTACTGTACTGTACTGTTCTGTACTGCACTGTACTGCACTGTTCAGTACCGCACTGTCCCGTAATGTAATGTAAGATAAATTGGCTCACTCGATAGATAGATAGATAGATAGATAGATAGATAGATAGATAGATAGATAGATAGATAGATAGATAGATAGATAGATAGATAGATAGATAGATAGATAGATAGATAGATAGATAGATAGATAGATAGATAGATAGATAGATACATACATACATACATACATATATACATACATACATAAGTGGGGCAAACAATCTCATTCGCCATTTCCGAATTGCATGCATTTTATTTTTTTTCCAGTCACTTACTGAAGCTAAAAGCCGAGACCATCTGACGTGAAGCATACCCCAATAAATAAACTAAATAAAGGTAAGAAGGCAAATAGGCGTGACAGCATTGACAAATGAAACGCATGCTAAATACCCTTGAATATTTATGCACTGTTATGATAAGCGACACGCTGCACATGCCAAACCGATGTGTATCGTCAGGATTCCGAGATGGCACACGACGTCCCTGATATAGCTTTAGAAAACTTAACAGAAATTCCAGAGGACCTGCTGTCAATTAGTGTTCAAGGACTCTTCTTTACCGAAAATATAACTTCGGAGTAAAGGCAAGAAAAGGGGACCGTTACAAGGAAGTGGTGTCACCCGACATATTATGAAAAAAAAAATGGCAGAAGCAATTCCGAAAAGAACAAGGGAGAGCAAGTGGGCCATCAGGGTGTGGCAGGTGTGATGGCGCAATGCACACAAAGAGACTGCGGGATCATGGGTGTCACATAAATTGAAAACTGGATGTGTTCCTTCGTACAGGGTGTGAGGCTTTGAGTACTTCAGCGTACATGTGCTCTGGGGCGTAGTGCGTACGTGAACTGCCCCAAAGTTTGACGACGCAATCTTTCACGTGTACACACAGACCTGTTGCTTTGTTTATTAAAGAAAATACCCGTTGTTTGATCACTCTATATGTTTTTTTCTTTCTTTTAGTGTATTGTGAAATCAAGTGGAGAACCAAAATGTGATTGGTGTCGACGTCCGCGAGACCACATTCTGGATACACAGCCTTGTTCCCTGCAACACTTGTCCGGGTGAGATCGTTTCTTGGCTTACATGCGTAATTATTATAATTAGCGTTCTCTGGACTCCGCCGATGGGCGGTGTCAAATTCTATTGATAATTGCACTCGTAAGTGTGTCACGAAGAAGCGCTCTTAGCAGGCTAAGAGAAGGGGAATGGGGCATCCTGATTGGTCCATTTATATGTATGTCACGGATTTGCCTTCTAATGGAGAGTAGAGAATCCCATAACTTGAATGTTCATTTCCCCGCAGGACGCGATCGTCATGCATTTGACTGGAACTAGGACATTTGTTCTGAAACTGTGCTTGCCCGCGCTTGTCCCTGTTACGTCACATATCCAGACTGCAAAGTTGACAGCATCGTACATCAGCAGAGCAAGCAATCAATCTGACTGTCAAGCGTTCATTGTTAAGGCAAAGTTATCCATTTCATCACGAACCACCGAAGTGTGTGGCCTTGGAGAAACAGTTTTTAAATTTACTTGGAGCTAATGTTTGCGAGGAGTGCGTGCTAAATAACTGCAATTTCTACATATGCTGATGTCAATGGGTTGTGGCGTTGTATCGATGCGTTGCGATTGAAAAAAATCTAAATCAAGATGCCTTTGTGATATACCTACAGCCATCCTAATTTGCCATTCGACTAATAGGATACAACTATCACTGTGGGGCCAAATGACCAATTTTTGTTTACTTAAGAATACATTTGGTATTATCTGCTGAAGTTAAAGGACAATCTTTATGAAATGGGCAGATAGTGAGAGATGCCATAGATATGTAAAACGTGACCTTCACTTGACTTTGAACACCAAAATGTAGCTATAAACAAATTTCTTTGTCAATTTTTACCCAGATATTGATACATATACTCAAAATGGCCATTTCATTTGAAAACAATGAAGTCAGGATTATTATGAAAAAATATATGTATTTGGCACATAGCCAAAAATTTAACTAATCAGAAAAATCTTGGTAAAAAAAGGTATTTTTCCCAAATATCAAAAACGTTTTGAATCGCTTCATTAAAATATGTCCACAATCGGATGCACCTAAAAGAGTACATGGTTAAAAAAAAAAGTTCGAGTGAATTTGTTTCATCTTAGTGAAATTATATCATCAATTTAAAATCAGAGCCTCATCTTCGATTTCTGAATCCAAGATGGCCACCAACAATGGAATTATGGACTAAAATTTCTAATGGACATCATTTCTTAAACATAAGATTTTTGGATGATTTTTTTAAACATCTTCTAAATTAGCATAATCATGTGCTTCACCTATTTTTATATACAGATGTACGCCTGTTAGTTAAAAATGGAAAAACCTTATTCAAAATGCCCCTTGTACATTTTTACTTATTTATTTATTTCAATTTTGGGGCTAGTTGCAAAAACTTGTTTTCCAAAATGGTTTATGCAAAATTTTAGACAACTTGATCTCTTCCCTTTTTGCGATTTATTGTATAAATGTGTCAGAAAGACGAAAAAGACCAGAAAACCTATCCAGTTCACTTAAATAACCGCCAAGGTCACTTCAAGGTCATCTCAAGGTCACTGAGCATGTCCATTTTTTCTACTGGTATGATCTATCAAAATGCCAAGTTTCATCAAATATAGATTTCTATACCATAGGTACCGGTATGTCACCAAAATATGGCTATTCTAATGGCCACTTTGGCTTCATTGGCCCCGGTGTGATTTGCTAACATAACAGTTTTCGCTAGGATAAGGTAAGAAATTACGATCAAATGCGCACTGTTGTTCCCGTAATCCAGCATTGACGCCATTGTGTTCCAACTTAGTTTAGTTTCAGGACCTAATTCCGTTAGTTGTAGCTATGGAATTCCTACGACAAATGTACTTATGCTTTGTACTTCTCCGCAAAACCTTTTTTTTTTTTTTTTTTTTTTTTAATGATTTCCGTTGAGCACTTATGCGCAGTAGGCCAATCCACATTGACGGCTTTGCTGTCTGTTCGGGCGTGTATGCCTGAAGCTCGCATGGGTATGAGGGGGAGGGGGTGGGGGAGAGGGGTACCCAACATATGGTATCTACTGGCCTGGATCGAATTGGGAACCGACGGTCTCGCAAGACAGGGCTTTCATATATGCTGACTCGACTTATAGAATTTCAGTCACTGCTACGGAGAAGCGAAAGTATTTCTGAACCGCTGTCTTTGATCTGATGTAAAAGTATTTTATTTCCAAAGGATATTCGGTTTGAGAAAAAAAAGACAGCACTTATGCTAACTCCTCTCCATAATACACGCATAAACAATGTCACCTGGCCTTTCAAAGAGACAGGTGGCAGTAGTAATAATACATTCCGCCTGATAATAAAGAAGCAAATAATATGGTTATACCGTATAATGCAAACTGATAAGTAAATTTATATGTTTGTATACGTGGATACCTTGTACATCCATGATAGTCGTCAGAAAATAAACGGGTAAATATCACATTACTGCGAACTTATAGATTTGAATGTGAACTTCTGAACCAATTCAAATATATGTGTATTCATCGCAAACTCGAAATTTTGTTCACCAAACGAAAGAAGTTCCTTTGTAATAAATATTTTTCTCTCATATTTCTATGCAATGAATAATAGATCATAAAATGTTCTGTTGCTTCCCTTTTGTGGCCACAATAACAAAACTATTGAATGGTTTTTATTTTATTATATTTGGGAGCTCAAAAAGTAGCATTAGGAATTGAAATATTGCCAAAAAAATGATTACCTAAGTCACACTCTTGCCTTTACAGAGCCGTTAATTTCACAAAGATTCATCCATCCAATTTAAGTGAGGCTTTCTCAAAGCTACCAAGTCTTGTAAAAAAATGTTTCTGAGATATTTACTACCAAAGATTACCAAGGAGATTTGCTGACTTTAATCGCTCACGAGTGACATCTGCTCAGGCCGTTAAGAAGGATGACTAACTGCACGGCCAATTAACTGATTGACTCCATAAAGATTTTACCAACAGAGGGACACTTTTTCATCATAAAGTTTTGCATAGAAGTAAACACGTTACAGTGAAACGATTTGGTATGGATAAAGAATAGAACTCCATCATCCCAAAAGTAAACAAAAAAAGTTCAATTCTACTCATTTGAAGGTCTCGGGTAAGCCCCGGCGCCTTAAGTTTACTTTTGAAGGTGCTTCACGGTGGAGATCCAACGCTGAATAGTTCAGCGAAAGACAAGTGTTTTTACATTATTGTCCGTCAATGAAAAAAGTGAAATATTATTTTTGTTTTTGAGGTTGTGTACTCATGGGAAAGAAGGCGGGAGTTCGCATTTGAATGTACATATACACCAGTTATGTGTTTTCCCTGCGGGAAACAAGACATTTCCATTTAGTTTCTTTGTAAATGAGCCGGACCAGGGGCGTATATGCTGGGACCAGTCACAACTACCGCGGCCGTTAACTGTAACTTCTCTGAGTAGTTGGACTGGTCTGCAGTGCAGTTGTGCCAAAGGGCTCTGCCATATTATCGTGCATACAGATTTTCCAAAATTGTCCCACCTAAAATATACATAAAATTTTCTCCAACAGTCAATTCATTTCATAGCAGATGTATAAATGTAGAATTCATCATTTGGTTATTCAGTATTACACGCAAAAGTCTGCGTCAAGACGTCAATCATCCGCCCCCTTCACTGCACTGACCGCACACGTTTATGACATATAGTCACAACACGTGATCAGCATATACAGGCACAGCTATAATGTGACTTATGCATGCACACACGCATACACTCATATATATGTACAGTGGAACCTCATTATAACGACACTCGAACATCCAACATATTCAATATAATGACACAACTTTTCATAGGAACCGGTTTATTTTCTTTGTTATTTGACTCATTTATCTGACATATTCAGTTATCCGACAGATTTCTTCGGGAACAGATGGTGTCATTTTAACGAGTTTTCACTGTATATATATATATATATATATATATGACGAACAATGTCGGAGTAAGACCCTTTGCTCCTGCGAGCGATATCTGAATATTTAGACTTACAAATGTAATAGGGATTAAAACTGAAAATAATATTGAGGCATTTCGATTATTTAAATATGAATCATCATAGTTTGTATTATGTCTCTATTTCTGATGAAGAGAGTAAAACTAAAATAGTCCTTCATGTGGTCCGTAGGCAGAACAAAATGGTGCCTGTGGCCTGTCATTTGATTGCTACATGTATATATGATCCCGTGGTGTTCTGGGTCTGGGCAATTTTCATGAACATGTGTGCAGTATTGCCTATTTATTCTTTGTGCTTGAAAACCTTTAGACTAACACCCACTGTACTGTACCGTACTGTACTGTACTGTACTGTACTATTCTGTTCTTTATTGCACTGTACTGCACTGTACAGTACCGCACTGTCCCGTAATGTAATGTAAGATAAACAAGCTCACTCGTCTCAGGCGAGACAAAGAGACCTGTATTCGTGTTGATAAGAGGAAACTGTCAACCAATGGGACATATGATTTAGCTGACGCAGAAGTATTACACACAGCTTGCTCTTAAAATACGGCAAGGCAACGTCCTTTGTGCATGGAATTTTGTCACACAGGTCATCCATGAACAAATGTCGGGAACCTGAAAACACTTTCTTCTTTTCAAATATTTTACTTTGCTTCAAGCAGCAATTTTAACAAAGCAGTCTCTGAGCTTTTTATGGGGTTTAACCAATCCACAAGATGTGCATTCTGCATCGATGTGTTCTCACAGTTAAATGGGCTCCTTCGCTGGGACAAAGAATTCCATATTCACAGTGACCGGTTATTAAGCATATATATTTCTGAGGTTAGCAGTAAGATTGTTTAATCTCAAACCTTTGAAGTAAAGCACAGCTACTTCAATATAAATATATATAAATTTGACATGGAGCATTATGATTTCGGCAATTTCGGACAGACAGCACCTCGGGTTTATTGGCATAGATGTCAACGGATCTTTTTTCACACAAAATACCAAGAGGCAATGAACTCGGTTTCATGAACGTGTTCAGGCAATTATATAACTATAGCAACAGCAAAATTCCAATACTTCAAGTTCAGCGGTTATCCAACCCTTTTGTGAAAGCGTCTTTATACCCATATTATATAAAAGCCATTCACTTAAATTGTAAACACGTAGCTCCACCATTACTTCGCACTAATATATAAGACAGGACTATTGAAAATGACATGATTTAAGGCCCGACAATTTTTCAGTCTGCGATTGTGTTTCATAGGGGTGTTGACATGATCATAAAGAGGACAGCATGGGTTGTGTGCATTGCTTATGAGATGTTATCAGGAGCCCCGTATGACGAAGCCAACTAATTTGATAATGTTTTTTTGCCTATAGGTGAAACAAAGAGTAAGCTTATGTTTTGTATCATCGTTTGTTTCTTTTTTTCTATTTTTCTCTCCCTTTCCGCTTTTATAGCGATGGGGAGAGATTGAGGCATTTCTTAAAGATCTGGCGTTACTGCTTGCCAAATGCAGTTTCTAGTAGCCTTGCTAACGATGTGTTCCATGGAAACCACTCACGCTGATTGCAATGCTGAGTCCAATGTGGAACTCGTTGAAATAGTTGGATAAGGCAAGTCTGCCCTAATTTTAGCATCATTGAACAATTTGCATTGACATTTTTTTTGCTGGAGACATGAATCTTAAATGTGTCTCAAACACCATGTTCTTGTTAGTATGATGACAGTCAATAGTTTAACCTAGCAATATGAGTGTCAGACATTCCGACTCACATAATGTTGAAAGGCCGCTATTTTTACTATTACGTGCTTAAAAATGGCAACTCAAGGGTAAGCTTTTCAAGAACTAAACCCAGACGGTTTCGGATATTATTATTATATGTCGAAGTATCAAATTAATATCTTTAATTTGGGCTATTCTGCACACACAAAAACTGCTCCTCTTGACCATAAATTAAAATCAACAACAAATCCCGCAACCCATTACGGCAGTATAGACATATATTTGGCTGATATTTGCAGAAGCATTAGCTTAATTCGGAATGACTGTATATGCTGGTGTTTCTATTGAAATAGTAGCCGCCCTTAAATTCTGTAAAAATAAACGGAATACCTATATGGTATAACATTTGTAATTTACGTCTCAAATCACTGTGCTTAAAAGGATTGCAGTGGGTACTGTTATGTATGTACGTATACAAAAAATGTTCCTGGTGCAAATACGTACTACTTACAATAAATAATGGTTGTACTAAAAATAAATACGTTTGCGCACTCAGTTATATTGTCCTCAGATATGATTCCGTTGCCCCTTTAGGGATATAGACAGTATTGATATGCCAGGGTATGCCTTATACCATATATAGATATTGTGTACTGCAAATCAGTACGCAAGCAATTTAAAACTACCGTGATCCCTAAGCCCTCATTCAATTTGGCGGGTGGTAAGAACCCGGTATTCCTGTAAACATGTACGAAGTACTGTCTTTGAAACAAAGGTTATCCAGCAGGAAGCATGCTATTTATGTCAAATGTATCATAACATGGTACCCCCGGACCTAGCCCAAACGTGTACAATTGACGTAATTCATTAATATTCTTACACCGTTTCTTATAATGATAATTCCTTTTGGCTACAATAAGCAAAGTCGTGTGTTCTACATGATCAACGAATTTTTTTATTCTCCACACAGTGCACACAGTATTTTTTCTCATTACCCCCTCCTTCGCCACGATGGAGACTTTCCTTAACGTGAAAACGGTGACTTCCCAGTTCATTGATAATAGGCCACAAGGATTTATATATAAAAAAAAACACTTCGTCCGCTCTTGGTTTTTATTTGGAGAGTAAATATATCTAAAAAAATTCACTGCGCTTTCAACGCAAGTATTTTAAGTCTTCTCTTAAATATCCAATAGAAATTTTAGGGTTTTTATGATGACATAATAACCTTTGTTGCAATATCAATTAAACTAAATCGTGCTTCATTCGGCCCCCCATCGTACTGCTTGTAGATAAGCTACAATGATGGACTATCGCAGAATGAGGGTCACAATTTAGTTGAGGTCTCCCCTGGTGACGGAAATGGAAACTAGGACCTGATACCACTCTCGAATTTGAAACTTGGTAGCACTCGTGTTAGTGCTTGCAGACGACAACATGTAATGCCCTTGGTTTGGCATAAATTCCAAGAATTGCAACTGTTAAAGAATGATAAAACAGCAAAACAAAGCAGTATCAAATACCGTGTTAACACTTTCGAAGAACATATTTATCAAACATCGCAATCAAGAAACATTCTGGACGTGGAATCATTGACGTTGGACTCGCTGTTATGTTGAAGATAAGTAATTGTAATAGAAGTTGTAAAAATTACACAAAGACAATTTGCATTGGGTATATCAGGAAATAGGTCCCCTTGGAAGGAGACCATGATATATCCTCAGCCATATGTCATGATCTTTTTCCTCGGGAGGTTATTTCCTGATATGTCTCATGCAAAAGACCAATACCTGATAAATAGACTGCACTAGAAGCAAAGATTTATCTGAAATAAGATTGATATGTGCTGTGCGGGTCCACAGATGAGTGGGTCTGCCGTGGAGCTAATCACGAGAAACAGGAGTTCAGATAAGGTGATCTGGTTTTTTTCTATCTGTCTGAAATTCTCTGGATGGTGTGTCTACTTTTCTTTTTCTCTCCCTTGTTATTTTCGTCTCTTTCTATGCCTTATCCGTGAATCAACTACTAAGTCCCTTTTGCCTACCTTCAAGTTCAAGTTAGCTTTATTTTCAGTCGGATCTTTACACGGTGAACAGTAGCTCGACAGAGTTATTTTATCGACGTTTTACAAACAATATAAATAGATATAATTAAAATACAAGATACCACTAAAATAGAATAACATAAGTGGCTAAAATATAAAATGTATAGACAACCTTAAGATTGTTCAGTCGTGATGCAGTTGTGGATACTGGAGCAGATATATTGCTGACTAGATAAGCATTACACTTTATGCCACTCCAGTTTATTACGAGTAATTTTGATTGACCAAAACTTGTAGCTATACGAAATTTATTTGGCAATTTGTTCCACATTTTTGCTGCATTTTATCGAAAAGATTTTAAACCAAATGTAGTTGACTCTACCTGAGGAATTTTCACAGCATTTTCAAATTTAAATCCAAATTTTGTATCTTTCCGTTCCAATACATCGTGGCGATAACTACGTCCTTGTTTATGAAAAGAATTGTAAGCCTGGAGTGCCATTGTTCTCATGCGTCTCACATGGAGAAATGGGACCTCAGTCATGTTTAATTGAGTCCCATATGTTGAAATAGAATAATTGTAGACGAGTCCGAGAGCTCTCCCCTGGATTCTCTCCATCTGCTCAGTGCCCGTTTTGTCACAGACGTGCCAGGCAGGGGGCGGGGGGCAATAATTAAAATTTGACAGTATAAGACAATGGTTAATCAGTAATCTGCAGCTTTTATTGAGGTATTTTTTAATTTGTTAGAGAACAATAACTGCCTTGAGGATCTTTTACAAAGGTTTGCTATGTGGGTGGTGAAGGCAATTTTGAAATCGATTGTGACTCTGAGTAGTGTGACTTCCTCGGAACTTGAATTGTGGTATCCTTCTTATTAATTTGCAGATTACTGGGCGGGGGGGGGGGGAACTTACTGCCTTGTTTCAATCCACTTGGAGCCTTTTTATGTGTTTTCACTTACGCACCTCCCAAACACACCAAAAGGGCATCTTAAGACCTGTTTATATTTATTCTACACCACATTACATACATTAAAATAAGAACATAGATGTGGAAACATTTAGCTACAAACTCTCTCTCTCTCCCTCTTTCTCTCTCTCTCTCTCTCTCTCTCTCTCTCTCTCTCTCTCTCTCTCTCTCTCTCTCTCTTTTTTCTTCCACTTTCCACAACCAGCCGCTTATGCTTCACCGGTGATCTTACTTAGCACCACATGCACCGACTTGGGGAATTCACATGCTCCATGGCTGCCATGTTTGACTCAACTTGGCCAGCCTTGCATCTCTCTGGTTGACCAAAAGGGGGTGTCATATGAGCACCTTTAAAAAAATCAACTTTTTCTCTACACTAAGCGACTCTCGTCACATTTATTCAAACCACTGAAACCGCCTGCACTTTTCAAATGCTTGATGCAAAGTACCAGCAAGCGTAGATGTTGGTTCCAGTTTTGGTTGAAATTTTGCCGCTGATAACAGCATTCTGGGCACACCTTGCATAGTTTGGTCATAAACTGCACTGACAGCAGCCCGTGACTACGTCCATAGCTTGGATCTGACAGGAGCGAAGTTATTAAAGGTACTACGTATTATTGCGTCTTTCTGGAAGGAGTTCATATGTTCACTTTTGCTGCTGAGTCCTGCTGACAGTAATATTGTCATAGCGTGTCATGTTATGCCACGTCTTGAATTGTCTTGTCTTGTCTCGTCTCGTCTTGAAATGTTGTCTTGCGTTGCCTTGCCTTATGTTATGTTATGTTATATTACATTACATTACATCATATCATATATCACATCACATCATATCATATCATATCCTATCATATCATATTAAATTATATTATATTATATATAAGTTTATAATATAAATAGTTGGGAGCAATTATTGACAGCCATAGCTTTCTATCTATACAAATATTGATGAATACGCTGTCTTATGCTGTCTTATGCTGTATTGTCTTCAGATTTGTGGCTTGTATATCATGGACCACGACAACATCTCTGTCTGTCATGCTCTACATTAAAGGATGTTCAATATTTAAACATGTGCATTATTAGCCAGAATCAGGTTATGTTAGTTGGGTGTGTAAATGTATGCCACAGTACAAAACAGGCAACCAGGAAATGGAATGGCATATTAAATTTTATACCGTTGTCTGGTACACTTTTTCAATGATTTAAGAATTTTATCTTTCATACTTCACTTGGCATTTTCAATACCGCAGCTTTTGGTCACTGCTTATCAAGTGAGTCCACAGCACCATTTTACAAATTGGAAGTTAGAATGGCAACCCTGTCGAAAATGGTTATAAATATACCAGAAATCAGAATTTTGTTTACTCTTCCTTTAAAAAAATTAACTGCTACAACTTTTGTTCATTGTTTATTAGATGTGCCTATGTACCAAATATATAAAAGGAAATTGGAATGGCACCTTTCTCTATAATATTTTTGAAAATTTTTAAGATTTATATTTGTATATTTGTATAATTTGCATACATTAAAATGCTGCAAATTTGGTCTATGGTTCGCTGGAAGTGGTTATCGGACAAACTTGTTAATTAAAGTTACATTTGCTCCTTTATGTTTAATAGTTTTAAAGTTATTTGTGATTTGCATTTTGTGTATTTAACTAATTTGCATAAATTGATAGGCTACAATGTTGGTTCATGGTTCATTGCATGCCCCTACGGTATAAACATATAAATTGCAGCTGGATTGGCACCTCTGACAATTATGGATTTGAAGATATTCAACATTTAAGGTTGTCATGTGCACCCTCATTAGCATAATTTAAAATGCTGAAACCCTTTTTCATTGGCCTTTTTTTGACAGTTTTGAAATACGAAACTTCTAAATTTTCAGTGGCAACTTCCTGATAATTCCAGGTAAGCTGCTAGAGTTCATCACTGATGCAGTGATCTTGCTTATTGTCGAAGCTGTCCACTTTTCCGGTTTCCGAGAAAAATTCCGTACATCGAAAAAAAAATTATAAATAAATAAATAAATAAATAAATAAATAGATAAATAAATAAATAAATAAATAAATGAATGAATGAATGAATGAATAAATAAATAAGTAAATAACTAAATAAATAAATAAATAAATAAATAAAAAATAGATAAATAAACAAATAAATAAATTAATAAATAAATGAGTAAAGAAAAAAGAAAGAACGAAAGAAAGAAAGAAAGAAAGAAAGAAAGAAAGAAAGAAAGAAAGAAAGAAAGAAAGAAAGAAAGAAAAAAGGGAAGAAGAAAGAAAAAATTGAGAAAACAGAATGTTTGAGTTTGCAAACACATCAAAGATTTATCCACACCATTAAATTAATTTGGAAATTTTCGAAGAAAGAGTATTTTGAATGCAGTGACGCAAAGCGAACAAGAAAATGATAAACAATGTTTACACTGAAAGGAATGGATGATTTGGCCTGGCGTGGGACTGCGGCTATGGAACTATGCGGTTGCACATTGTATACCTGTTAGCTGGACTTTGTCAGGCTTGACGGACTCTGGAACACCAGACCGTTTATACTTCGTCACCTCGTACACCTTCTTGTTGGTCCTTGACAGGCCATGGGGACCGTGGTGGGTTCCACAACGCACGCAGCGTCGCATTAAGCGAGCGTTCTGCTATTGCTAAACAGATCTCCACTGTAGCAACCCAGGGGAAATAACTTCTTTTCCTGCAAGTGCATTTGATATTGATGGTCACATTTCCCCAAGTGACTCATCATAAACCCGGCGACCGGCAGGGGGAAGCACCTGTTTTAAGTTCTGACAGCAATCCATCACTCTGGCTGAGCACAATTTTGCTTCTTCTCTATCTTGAATGCATCGTCATGTCGTTTACAATATCCCGGTGCCCACCAGTACACCTGAATAGCTTGAACCACTTGACCGGTAATTTGTCCTCTTAACCCCTTCCGCCTAAAATAACACTTCATCTCATCATTTTACCCAGTCAGCGGCTTTCCACTGCGAACAAAAACCCCACGAAGATCGTCCTTGACCAAGGAAGTACACCCTTGACAGGCGTGACTCTATGATTTTTATACAAATATTTTGAAGTAAACAGAGCTGTTAAGTATATCAAGTAAGCAGACGACCATTCGAGTTCGCGCCTAAATCCGCGAACGGGAGGGAAAGACTTAATGGCCAAGTAGGCGTGCGTGGACAGAACAGAGATTGGTATTGAACTGGCTTAGATGTATTAAGGAACTCGTTAGCAAGAGGAAGTCATCCCTTCTTCGGTTACGATGCCATCGGCAACCGAAGCTTTAGAAATAGCCCTTAATAAGGCATGTTAAACCCCTAAGCAACCCAATTAGACACTGTAGTCTTCCACATGCTTTCTTTTCACGCGCCATTGGGCGATTTGAAATATATCCTAATTTGTGTGAGTGTAATTAACGCTGTAAGGCTATTATTTTGGACCTAATGATTTCCTAGACATGACTGCCCAACCAAAATACGATCCAAGTCGATTGCCTCTTGTATATGTCTCAAAAATACGTTAAAAACATATGACAATGAATCATTTAATTCTGTATGCTTATTTCAGTGCGCTTTGTTTTCTTTTCTTGGACAACTGTTTTCTTTGCCTCTTCAAGGAATGATACAAGTACCATGATCTTATTCCTGTCTGTTTCGGCACTGGGTAAACAGATAGGTATTGACGGGCATCTGCCTCCTGGCGAAGCTCATACTTAACTGAACGGTTCAAGGAATCTTCAAAAAAACTTATATTCTTTTTACGGAGTGATCCAAGAATTTTGGATCTGACTGATATTTTCCTTTTTTGTGGGTAAATTATTTAATAAACATTTAGATTGTTGTGACTTGGAAGCAAAGTATCATTTTAGTATGCAAGTGACAAGACTCAACCTTTACATGTTTCATCAAATTCTTCATTTGTCGTTCGGAATTAAATGTGAACTTACATGGCTATCCCCATGTCCCTGGAAAATTGTGTTTATTTGTCATTTCATGCACTATGTGAACGTCTTTGCGTGTACACTTCCTGTCTTGTTTCAGGAGGACATTTTATAATCTTTACCCTTTTCGGGCATTGGACCTAAACTGAACTACAGTTTGGCTGACCCGATGCGATGATATACTGTGAATACATTTATTTTCATGGGCATTAATATTCACGGTTTTTGCATTTTGGACCTTTCACTGAAACATTAAATTCTCAATTTTTTTATTATTTTTTTTTTATTTATTTTTATTTTTTTATTTATTTTATTTTATTTATTTTTTTTTTTTTTTTGGTTATAATTCCAATCAATGCCATGTTAACAATATATATCACTGGGTTCTTATTTTCACGGTTTTGAAGCATCAGCAGTATAAGTGAAAATAAGAAGTCAGTGAAATTAAATAATTTCACAGTAAACTTGAAGATGTTCCACTACGAATTGGAGGTGGTTCAAAGAAGAAATTTCAAAGATCAGACGAGGTCAAGCGTAATTGTGGGGTCACAGCAGCTTTGGTCTCTTCTCTGTTGTTTGCTTTTGTTAATTAATCTGATCAAGAAATTCGCGCCATGAGAAAGAGCATCTTAGTTGCCATATCATCAATTAATGAAGGACTGTTGTCATTACGTGGCAATTTACAGCTAAGCTTTCGTCATTGAGTGCCGTCCAATTTAATAATTTATCGCTGTTAGGGTCCGGAGAGGGAATTGCATGTAGTATATGAACGCACGGTACTTGATTTCACTAAAGAGGAAAGCTTTAGCATGGGTTCTTACATGCGAGTGAGCTACACCATTGCCATTGCCCTCTGACTGGCTCTGGATCTATCCTGTTTTTCGTTCTGATGTTGATTCCTTGTTGACTCTAGTAAATGTCTGGAAGAATTCCTCAGAGAAAAACTTCTGATTTTCATCTCCTGGTAATGGTCTTGTTTCATTAAGCTTCAGAAATATACTTATCGATACCTACAGATATAAATCTCAAAAGAAGGTTTCACCTGTTCACATCCTTGGAAACAAGACAATATTAATACAAATGATCTTTATAACGTGGTATATAGCCCGTAAAGCGGATTATGTTGTTTACGGCTTTGGACATGAATTATTAATGTCTCTTAATGTCAATCAGTGCTGCCGTAAGCTAAATTACACATACCTACCTTTGGGTTACCAGAGCGCCGCGAGAATACCCAAGTAAATCACAATTACTAGAAAAAATGGTACAGTTGAGGTCAAGAAATTTTCCAACAATTGGTCTCTTTGCCTTAATTCGTTACAAAAATAAAACAAACTTTGTTTGCTTATCCCGAACTTTGTTGTTGGAAATTACTGTTAGCGGTTACTTTCTTGCATATAAACAAACTTCTGTTTCAGTTTTCTGATGTAAAACGCGTGCTTGTAGGTATGGTAAACCTCAGGACTCCGCCATACTATACGTTGTGGCTATACTTTCAAAAGACAGAGTGGGATTTCGTACCTTCAAACAATGAGAAGAAAGAAAGAAAGTATAAGTATAGACCCATATCTTTCACATGGATTGCGAAGCAGGCCAAGCCTATATTAATCACTGTCCATGGCACAGATCGTGGCGTATACTTCCTACCTAGAAGAAAGAAAGAAAGAAAGAAAGAAAGAAAGAAAGAAAGAAAGAAAGAAAGAAAGAAAGAAAGTAAAAAAAGAAAGAAACTGAAAACCACCAAACTGACATAGTGTTTGTGTTTTAAATTGAAAACTAAATAACTTCCCATAGGAGCTTTTAGACGCCCAGGCAACTCATTGATGTTAACCGAACACTGTAGACGCAATCGATTATTGGCCGAGCTGACATCTTACTGATGACTATATCTTCAAGGGACCATTGGTAACGGCTTAAGTTAGTGATCCACAATAACACACAACACACTTTTCACGGGGACTTGCACAGTCAATAAAGTTTGTTTAATCGTATGAAGTTGCAACAATATAAAATCAGAAGAATCTTTACACAAAATTTAAAAAGTTAACGTGACATAAATCCCTGTTCATAATAACACTTTGATTGAACCCTCTTGCCTTTTCTTACAGAATCATCAGCTCGAGGATGTGTCCTACCAAAAACACTTAGGAATAGCCTGGAAGAGCAACTTAACTTGGTCCCAGAATATGTCACATTGCCCAAAAAGCAAACAAATTAATGAATATACTCAAATGTTCGCAATTTTTTTTTTGGACAGGAATTCTCTTGAAACTATTTATATACCCTTTATCCGCCCATTCCTTGTGCATGGTAGTCCGATATGGGATGGGTGTACACAGGCAGACGCCGATAAGTTGGAAGCAATTCAGATGGTTGCAGCCCGCATAGTCACTGGTGCAATGAGAGGCACTGCTAAATCAAAATGATATGAGGAAATTGGATGGAAAACACTTGCGGAACGTAGGAAACAAGCTAAACTTATTGTAATACACATAATTGTCCATCTTCTGACCCCTACTTAGTTTCGAGACCTTCTCTCAAAACTCCACCCACAGCTGTAAATCACAATACCCGTCACCGACCAGATATCTATAATTTTCGAGCGAGAACATTCTTATTTGACCAATCTCTTTTTCCTCCACTCTCCGCCTGTGGAACCTGCTGCCCATTGAAATTCGAAACGCATCTTCACCTGCTCAGTTCAAGTTAAAATTACAATTCATTCCTAAGCATCCCGTACAAGATGTAGAACTATTATACTATGGCAAGCGTCATATTGCTATTAAACATACGAGGCTGCGCTTGGGTTGCCGACGTCTGACTTGCCACTTGTTCAAGATCGGTGTGGCTGATTACTCTTTATGCCCGTGTGGCACTGGTATCGAAGACACCTTCCATTACTTTTCCACATGCCTTTTGTATCAAAATTTGAGGATTGAGCTGAGTAATAAAATCATACCAATAGCACCGTTTACTACAGCAACGGTACTCTATGGTAACAACGCCTGTTCTCTAATTAAGAATTATACTATTTTTGCAGTGTATACGAATTTATTGAGAAAACGGAGAAATTGTAAGTGTACGGAGTCATGTTATGAAGTTCCACTTATGTGTATTAAGCCCCAGCACCACTGTCATCGTCTTGTTATGTGTCTCTTCTGTATGCTTCTGCTCTGTCTTATACATCCTGTTTATATGTTGTCTTTTTCTCCTGCGAGAGGGGTTAATATAGGGTTTTCCTGTTCCCCAGTCGTTTTCATTTGAATAAAATGTTTCAATTAAGTTAACCCCCGGTAGGACAAATACATCATAATAAATACACATACAGAACTAAAACCATATAAACCAATTATCACAAATGCAGATACAATTACATCCATACAGATTACAAATCTCAAGCATACAAATCACACAACTTAGCACAGAACTTAAAGATACAAATAAATCAGTACAAAACTCTAGTATACAGATAACAGAAGCTAATGAACATAGATAACTCAAGCATACAAATAGTAGAAATAAAAAGCACATATAAAATGATGAAAGCTCGGTACACAATAACATTTTAAAAGCTCAAGTTCGCGGAAAGTAGTTCAAACTAGCAAAGAAGATCTGCTTCACAGCAAATCTGTCTAGGTGCCTTTGAAATGACAACAGTTTGAAATGCTTCACTTTGCCATTATTCAGCGTGATGTAAATTTTGTGTATCCGCCTCACTTGCATTAATTAAAATGCTTCAATTTTGGTTCTTGGTTCATTGGATGTGGCCATGTCACAAACTTATATAATAAAGCTTGAATGGCACTACTATCCAGAACAGTCTTGATTCAACATTTTAATTTTGTGTATTTGCATAAAATAAAATCCTACAACTTTGAAGTTATTCAAGATTCAAATTTTGTATGTTCACCGAACTTGCATAAATCGGAATCTTACAACTTTGATTCATGGTTCATTGGATGCGGCTTTGCCACAAACCCATAAAGTGAAGTGGAATGCAATCTCTTGGTATAACAGTTTTGGAGATATTCAACTTTAATTTTAAATGTCCCTAATTAGCATAATTTGAAATAATACATCTTTCAGTTACTGTCCATAATATTGTCAGGTGTCAAAAGCCTATATAAGTACATTGCAATTTTGTGTCTATCTGCGACTGCTTTTAAAATTTCTATTGCCCCTAATTTGCAAATTCTAAACATCCTGACTATTCAAAACTTGTTGCACAATTTCACGGGTAGGTCAGTCACAATGGGAAGTTGGGTGGTTTTCGGAACAACAGTGTTCGAGAAAAACTCCGGACAAATGTGATCGGAAGGTAGAAAGAAAGAAAGAAAGAAAGAAAGAAAGAAAGAAAGAGAGAGAGAGAGAGAGAGAGAGAAAGAAAGAAAGAAAGAAAGAGAGAGAGAGAGAGAGAGAGAAAGAAAGAAAGAAAGAAAGAAAGAAAGAAAGAAAGAAAGAAAGAAAGAAAGAAAGAAAGAAAGAAAGAAAGAAAGAAAGAAAGAAAGAAAGAAAGAAAGAAAGAAAGAAAGAAAGAAAGAAAGAAAGAAAATGTCTTGGTGCCATGACTTGGTCAGGATGCTCAATAGTCTGTACTCCCAAGAACTGCGGTATTGGTAATTTTCCGAGTTAGTCACGTAACGTTGAAAGTCAACAAGACCATTCTATAGTCGCCCGGCGCCAAGGCCCGTCATCGGTCTCGCGATGGGGAGCCCCAGCAGGTTACAGACCACAGTTGTGATTGGCTGGTTGCGCATCCCAACGGAGACTGTCCGTAATTGTGAAAATACTGTATTTTCAGCATGCTGTAGCTTCTGTTTAAATAAAGTAAGCTAAGTCAGGTTTGCTGCATCACAGTGTTGCTTCGTTGGTGGTCATATAGATGCACTGTCTTCCAGGCCAGGTGGGAACTTAATGGTGGGGAAGGACAATGATGTGACCCTGGCAAGAGCACAGTTCATACCCCTGTATAAAGCTGACATCCAGGCGTTGTTTCGTATTTCAATTATAACAAATTGACGAGCTGGGAATTATATGACAAAAATCCACCCATGTTTTTCTGACATTTTTATCTGTTAAATGCCGTTCACGGAATTTTAAAATACCAATATGCTGATTTTTTAGACTCAAAAATGCTAATATGAAAAAATAGAAGGATTCATAACTGTGGTCTGTGGCCAGCAAGGCGCTAGCGGGAGAAACACCGTAGTGATGTAGCTGGTCAACCAAAGAGCCAGGAGGATCGTTGTCAGTCATAATGTACAGTGATATACGTGCATAGACAGACAAATATAGATGGATGGATGGATGGGTGAACGGACAGACGGACAAACAGAGAGACAGACAGATGGATGCATGGATGCATGGATAGATAGATAGACAGACAGACAGACAGACAGACAGACAGACAGACAGACAGACAGATAGATAGATAGATAGATAGATAGATAGATAGATAGATAGATAGATAGATAGATAGATAGAGCTGGTTGTCTTGCACCACTAAAACAGTTGCGCCCCAGATGGCGCTCCCACTGACGAACGGTAAGGGTACATGAGGATGCTTTTTGTCCCAAACACTTGAAAACAGCGATCAGAAGCGCGCCACTATAGTGATAAAGCATAGCATGATCGCTCCTAGTTCCATTAAATTGTTTTCGTCAATCCCTTATATTTCACGATTGCAGCATGACCTGAGGTCTGATTGAGACACAATAAACAAAGCATGTGTTGCTTACTATCACGTTCATGGCGGGTATCCTCATGGAATTAGCGCGTAGACCGTTGCTGACCTGGTCCTATCTGCGAGAAATACAGATAAAGCTCACGGCAACATTACAGTGCCCTTCGGTCTGTTACTTTCACCTAAAGTCACCCAAAATGGCACCTTTGTTCAAGATGTCGGGATTGAAAGTATAAATTTGATAAACAAAGCTCGAACCAGGGGGAATGATAATTGACCTTTCAATGTGATTCAGAGGAAAATGTTGTTATCTCCACTACCAGTTTTCTTATTCCTACCCAATTTAAACACAACACAATCCAAATGCACTTTACTAATACTTTATTCAAGGTTGGTGACATATTACCAACATACTCCATTTAGATAATATATTGTGAAATCAAGGCGGACATTCAAACCATCAGGGAGACCAGGTTGTATTTTAAAACCTTTAGCGCTTCCCCTGACTCTGGCAAACACCAATAACAATCTAAATTGTCGTCTGCTTGCGTATTAATATTTAACTCTTTCAGTGCCAATGTTGACAAAAGTCGATATGCCCTGTAGTGACCTAACGAGACCAGAATCATACCCCTTGGAAGCCGATCTTTCTGTCAAATAGTAGCATGCCTACAGTTGCAGGCAAAAAAAGTGTGGCCAACCCAAAGTGCGCCTAGTAAAGCTTTTGGCTCAGTCAAAACTTGGGCCTGAATGAATTTCTAGTCGAAGTCTTTGCTAAGCAAAGACTGACGCGAAACTACGTTGCGACAAGGACTGGCCTTTCTGAGATAGAAACTGAATAGGGTCATAGTCACACAGTCTGAATTCACTAAAATCACCAGACACGAGGTACATGAGCCCTCTAAATCACCACACAAGGGGTACATGAGCCCTCTAAATCAATCACCAGACAAGGGGCACAGGAGCCCTCTAATTCACCATACAGGGCATACGTGAGCCCTCTAAATCACCAAACAGGGCATACATGAGCCCTCTAAATCACCAGACAAGGGGTGCATGTGCCCTGTAAATCACCAGACATGGAATACATGAGCCCTGTATATTGCCCAGACTTGAAAGTAATAGTGGGCTCTCAAAGAATGTACTCAATGAAGAGTTTGATGGGAATGTACAAGTACTAGTTCGCTATCTCACTAAAAACCTGGATTTTCAATTTTCTCTGAAAGATTAAAATGAATATGTGGGTATAGAACACGAAAATCTCTGAAAAAAATGTAGCTTTAAGAAAGGTAATGTCTCTTGAGGGGTAAAATATTGCACAAATGCCATACTTATTGCATGGAAAAGTGGCCTTTGTAAGGGGCTGGGCACTTTTGAGAGGGCTCTTACATGAGGGGGGGGGGCGATTGTGTTGATAATCTAGCAATAAGTGGCTGTTGCGGACAAGTTTTTGGGAAGAGTTCCTTGATTTTTCTGTTCATTTGACATACCTACGTTTTACAGGAATGCAAAATCATTTCTGAATCACCGCAAAATTTTCTTTGGCGTTTTTGACATTTAATTTACTATTCAGGTAATTGACCGATAGGAGAAACTAATTGCAAGAATGATGAAGAAAGTCATCTTGTCTAAAAATCCACGTGCAGGCAGTACCGACATGTACAGTTGGATAGATGATAGCATCAGTGTAATTAAGAGTTATGGTAAAAAAAACTGACCAAGAGTTTTGACACAGGTACCCGCTGAAGACCCTTTAATTTATTTGGGCTGATACAGCCTATGTCAAAAATTTACAGAGGAACGTGTGCAATATGGACAATAGTAATTCCATATGTATATAGGTTAGACAGGGACAGGTTAGCTTATGGAGAGTAAAGAGTTTGGACTGTGGAATAGGGTAAGGACTACTAGGAAGCGGTTCTGGGCAAAGAGACACAAATACAATATGTGGAAGCACTTGTGAGATGCAGACAATGACGTCAGGCAAGATTGACCCTTTGTAAACATGCGAGTAGGAACATGAATATCTCTATCAGTCCATTCACATGAGAGGAAGTGCTGGTTATACCAGCCGATGTTACTGACTAGAATTAGTGATTAGGTATTTTACAGTGCACTTCTTTTGAATGAGACAGTTTAAGTAAAAATAGAATGAAAATCGAATTTACAGTATAGGATACACTTAAAGGAGGTTAAAGAAATTGTGTTCGGGACTCAAACTTTGAGGGTTTTAGTGGGGTTCTAATTTAAAATAGGTTCCATTGTGACAGGTGACACAAAGTTATTGATGGGAACATTTGCCTAAATGACCCCAGTTAGACATATGTGATTCAATACTGCACCATATACATACATATGTGTGGGGGCATTCTTCACTAATGACAAGTAACTGGTACTTTGTACAACCCAAGTGCATATGTGTGGGCATCTGACCTTGTTGCCGTAGGACTGAACCTTTAACCCAAATTAAACATATTGGGATCGTTTGTCAGATAACTTTGAAGCGATTTTACAGATATGCCAGAAATATCAAAATTTTATGATCTAGTGTGTCAAGTGCTTTTTACAAATCTAAAAAATATTGCTAAAAGAATTTCACCGGAATCAAGAATCTTGTATAATCTATCAATGAGATTCAAAGAAGCAGTTTCTTTGCTGTGGAGTTTTTTTGGAATCCATGCTGACTAGTATATAGTATATAGTATATAGTATATCTGTATGTAAATATGTTATCTATGTGTCTGTCAGTGAAATTGTCCTAACACACATGTCGTGCCCTGTTTGAAGCAAGGTGTTAACTTACCAAGTAGATTTATTCAAGTGGCCCAGGCGAGAGTGGATGTTTTCATCCTTAGCTGGGTCATCCTGACCATCTGTTCTCTCTGGTGATAATGTTCTATGACTCGCTATTTTTTTTTTTTTTTTTTTTTTGCATTTGTTTACATATACATGTATATTGCTGCCATCATTACCTAGCAATTGAAATGTATTGAACTTATTGTCGAATGAAAAGAATCTGAATCTTTTGCCATGGTATTGGGAGACCTCACTGCCTATTGGGCAAATCCACATTGTATATGTTTCAGCCGAACTTGGTAAGTAACGGTCGTTTTTTATGTCTGGGTGCAGACCCAGACATTTTGTTTTTCCATGAATTCTTTTTTTTCTGCTTTCTTTTTTCTTTCTTTCATTCTTCTTTACGACTAGATTTGTCCGGAGTTATCCTCGGACACTATTATTCCGACAATCACCAAACTTGCCTTGGTGACTCACTTACAGGTGAAATTAAGCACCTGAGTTGGAATAGTCATGATATTTAAAATTATGCAAGTTAGGGGCAATAAACAATTTCAAAAGCTCCCTATCTTCCAAACTATGGCAGATAGACATAAAGTTCTCACTTACACATTTAGGTTTGAGACAACTGGTAAATCCAACAGCATACGAACAAAACTTGTGGAGTTTTAATGTGTGCTAAATGTACCAAATTTCTCCCCAATCCACATGCAGGCCTTAAACTGCTTGATGTATGACCTATTGCTTGACCTCTGTGGTGGCTGCACCTAGTGAACCATGAACCAAAGTTTTAGGTTTTTTAATGTATGCGAATAATGTAGACATGCAAAATGTAAATCTTGAATAGCTTCAAAACTATTATAGATAGAGATGCCATTCTTCCTTTCATTTATGGGTTTGTGGCAAAGCCCCATCCAGTGAACCATAAATCAAAGTTGTAGGCTTTTCATTTATGCAAATTAGGCAAATGCACAAATTAAAATGTTGAATAGCTTCAAAACTGTTATATTTATTTGTTTCATTCAAAATTCCTTCTATAAGTTTATGACATGGCCACATCCAATAAACGAAGAGCCGAAGTTTTAGCATTTTACTTTACTCATTTTTTGAGGGCACTCAGACAGATTCTTTTCTTGTGTTGTTGTTGTTGTTTTTTTTTTCTGTTCCCCCTTTTTTTTCTTTTTGCTAGTTTTTTTTATTATTTTCAGGGTTTTTTTTACAAACACTACGTAAATAAACCATATATAGAGAAAATAACTGTCCATGACATGGTAATATATCATACCACACTGAATCATATGTGAAGTTATTTATTTTTGTACGTTGTAAATAGCAGCTGTAAATAGACATTTATGTAGACATGTTTTTATGTATATTGAATGCGGGCGCAAGCAGTGACGCTCCACGTGACACTTGTTTGTGAATGGGTGTCTTTTTAACTTCTCAATATGCGTTTTATGCAAACTGTGAAAATTCTGTGTTTCAGACGCACCACGAGTTCTGCCCTGCTCGTTGGTGCCCCCGGTGTAAAGGGGTAGTTTCTTGAATAAATAAATAAAATAAATAAATATCACAACATACTTCACTTGACAGGCCTTCCTGATTCTAACTTGCAAGAATCCACCAAGCCAATATGAGTGCTGAATTTAACCTTAACATGCATTAGTATTCCAATATTGACCATAGTTGCATCAAGTCCTGCTAATAATTAGGTAATTTGAATATTTTTTAATAATCAGCAATGAACAGTGATGGCACCCTGGGAACAACTTAGGGCCAGGTGATGTACCAATAGGCACTCGCCAGGTTTAAGCACATCCACTTAGCGGGCTTGCACAAGAAGCCGACAATTACTCACAGACACTGATGAGAAGCAGAAAAAACTTGTAGGAGCACGTGTTGAACTTCTCAAAGTCTACGAGTACCTGGAATTGCCGCTATGCAATTTCCAGTAAATATGCTGAGTGGTTCAGTGTTGGGTTGGTTGGTTGTTTTTTTTTCCAAGATTATACTTGAACGGAACACAATAATTATAAACACGGAAAATTCATTCGAAGGCAATATATCGAATACCACTTGGGCGTGATCAGCCCAAGAAGTCTTTTCAAGTTTGAAGGAAGTTGGTCTACGATTTCAGAGGTAAAGCCACTCCAGCACCGCCACCTTTGCTGCTTTAGTGGAAATTGGATCAAATTACATATCTGCTAAAATTAAAGAAAATCAAAGGTGCATTTCAGGGCAAAACGTTGAATACAACAACATTGTGGCACAAAAAATGAAGAAAAATGCTGCTCCACCTGCAGAAAAATAAAGATCATTTTGACACTTTTGCAGCAAACAATTGAGCAAGTCATTCTAAGGAATATTTTTTAAGGATTTCCACTGCAATGGTCATAAAATTGGAAAATATCCGAAGTGCAACCATTGAATGAACATTGTTTCCACCTATCGATCAGGCAGTGCTTTTAATTTATCAACGACGTCATCCAATTAAAACATTAGTGTTGATTCCCACCAACAGCACTAGGAGAGATATGGGTTAGTTCTAAATTCACCCAAAGATGATGCTGCCCATCCTGTTCATGGCTGACTGCCCACATCCTGTGGTCACTTTCCATGATCCCCACCTTTTGGAAAATAGCAGGTGTAAATTTAACCTCTCTTTATGCTATCAAATAAGCTTTAGACTTTCATTTCACCACACCAGGGTGCCGTTGCAGGATGATTTATATGTACTTCAGATAGATTTGATGATATATAAAAAATTCCTCCACGTATGCAGGGTGAACCTTTAGGACTTTTAGGTTTACTGTAATGCAATGTGTTTTGCTGACCCATTTTTACACCTGACCTGAAATGGCATGGGTTGCTAGGTGTCACAAATATGCACCATGTAAATAAAAGGCTGTGTGTCAAGAAATTAAACTAACCCAAATCACACCTATTGCAACGTACCACTGTATATATATATATATATATATATATATATATATATATATATATATATATATATATATATATATATATATATATATATATATATATATATATGTGAACTTTATACGCCAATTTGAATTCAATAGATAGTTATGGTTTTCGTTGATACCGCCAAGGACATTTTAAACTTTTACTGACTTCGTAAATATATACTCCACGAATTCAAAAAAGCACCGGTAATTCCGCTTTTTGTAAGACATCAGTTCAACTTATTTTTTTAATGACGATGACCATCCATGAAAGTTCACAATGGGACATTTACACAGACAATTTACAAAAAAGGCCCATACGCTTAGAATATCCAGTAACCAAAGTCTGAACAACTGATTTCATCAAAGGGAAAGTGTTTGAGACTTACAGCTACAGGTACATCCCCGAGTTTGAAAAGGATTCAACCGATTGATCGACTTAAGGAAATAAAAAACGGGTAATGTGGACACTTGTCTTCTTTTAAATCAGTATCAATATTATTATCAAAGTACGAATAAATAAATGAACTGATCAATGAAAACATTAGGGGGACAAATGTGAAGAGTAAACAGACGCAGAGGTAATTTAAAAACCTTACCAGTGACCATATCAAAACTAAAACAAATATATACACAGGCAAATAATGCAAACTGAAAAATAATTAAGACTGCTTCATTACCCCAACCATTCCTTTCTAGCATCACGAGGACCGTGGAAAGAAAATAACATATCTTCAGGAAACGAAATATGGCATTTTAAACGTATTCTGCGCGAAATATTCCCAGCCGGGATTGAGGGTGCCGGAACCTCACGGTGCCACCACAGATACAGTCACTGCTGGAACCTCACGGTGTCACCACAGATACAGTCACTGCTGGAACCTCACGGTGTCACCACAGATACAGTCACTGCTGGAACCTTACCGTGTCACCACAGATACTGTCACTCCCAAAAGTTTTGCAACCATTCTGAAGTGGCCCCTGGTGGCCTTCATGCGTGGTCGCTTGGAGGTACCTTTGTCTGCGGGACTCCTACTGGGTTACATCTGAGGGAAATTTGATGTAAATTACACTACGGGCTGCTGGTATCAATGCGGACCCACACCTGGGTATGGGGCATGACATTTGATTTCATTTAAGAAATGAGGGTCGCTTCTGTGTGTGTTACGGCATAATGACGCGGGTGATCGCAGCTGCTATTGTGGGTGGGGCTCACGCCACTGCCACTTGCCCGATGCCAGCTTCAATCACCAGCGTCGTTATGCCATAACACACACAAAAGCGACCTTTATTGTTTATATTTACATTTTCACCTCAATTTTATTGCTCAATTACACGAGCTTAGAAATTTAGTACATAGCACTTTATAAAAACCTGGCATCAACGTTATTAGAGTTTATAGTAGACTCGAATCGTTTTCATAGCGAAGGTAGGAGGAGATGAAACGTGTGAACGAAAACTGATAGTAAGATGACAAAACTCGAATACGTTTATACGTTTTCGCACTGCTAGCGTAAAATGAGCAGTGATAGTCTGTCTAATATTGCTTATATACAGCCTATATCAGACTGATTTGGTATTATTAATAACACTAAAAGCCACCATTTATAACTGCAAGCCTGTTACACAGAACGTGTACAACTATTGACAAATCTACGATTCTCAGTTTATATCTGGTCTTTACATATATTGTGGCATGCTGAAGGATCAACTGCAATAAACCACAAAGAGCATCCGTCAAAGAGAGCGCTCCTGGTACTTGTACAACATATACACAGCGTGGTGCTCTCTAAGATATCCCGGTGGTGCCATGTTAAGGGCTGATGTAAGCCCTGCTAATTTGTTTTCCCTTCAAAAAGTTATGCTCAGTGGCGTAACTTTAAAATATGATTCTAATTTTAATAAAAATCTCATAATACCCTCTACCCGTCAAAAGTGAAGTTTTGTATAGTGTGCAACTTTTGCAACCTCTGACAGTAATTTGACCAAGAAGTTCCCTGGTGAGAGCGTTGTACTCCGTGGACGTTTGGTTTATTGTCCTGGGAAAATATTTCATTCCTAAGGGTTGGCTACCATACGATCCTGCAGGGGTCTTAACCAGGCAATGATAAAGAGCCAATCAGAAGTGATTCGCTTTGGGATTCTTGATTATGATCTGGCAAAATGACCTGTATATAATTTAGCAGCTTCCTCGCTGCACCACCATAAACCCAAATACGTACAAACCATAAGCAGAGGAAAATGCTGAAAAAAAACTTGTCTGTGTATCCTTTTAGCCCTTAAAAGATTATCAGACTGAGTCAATAGCTTTTCGGCCCGGGTGGCACAGACGAAAGCTGTTGACTGTTAGTACATTTTCCTTGGAAGTGGTCCCTGAAATTTTTAGTGAACATTTTCTGAGAGAGGACAATATTAAAGGAAAGAGGTGCAGCAAACGGCGCCTGAAATTATCAGTTGATCTAGACCATTTTTTTACTGGACACGTTAACATAAAAAAATCATCATCATCAGCAGCAGCAGCATCCTCATAGTTCCCTTTAAACAAAAAGTCTACATCAAGCCTCCTTGTGGCAATTAAGCAAAAAACAATTAAAATATTTATATGTTTGACACGTAAAATGAAAATGAGGACATGGAAATACATAAATGGTATGATAAATCGAGGATTAGTGCACATCAAAGCTTTGTTGAGACAAGCCATGGGAGTTGCAACACGTACATCTCAGAAACGTGGCATTTAGCGAAGAATCTGATGTTTTAATACGCTTTAGAAGACAAAATGAGAATTGACACTTAAAACCAAACGTGTTTGAATAAGATCAGACGTACAGCAATCTGGAAATTATGGAAGTACATACAAAGGAAAAATATGCAATCTTCCGTTAAAAATAAAGACTTGACAATGTCTTGGCGGATGCAACCTGCACATGTGAGAGGGTAACCAGTTGCATATATTAGGGCTCTAAAGAAATATCTTTTGGTGCTAGTCATATCTGGGTCTTGATTGTAAAAGTACCATTCACGCAATGCCTCTTGTAGATCTTTGACTGACAGCTAGGTTTATTTAACATCACTTTAAATGTATACTCTGATGCTGAAACGTAGATATTTTTTACGACAAAAGTAGGAATATTTACGATCATGTCGAGGTAACCGGACGATGCTTGTGAAAAACCGAACTCAATGGTCACATTATCCACTGTTTCGTAACACACGGACAGCCGTTACTGGCAATAGAAAATCCTGCCAAACAGAGAGTGTCTATTTAGGCAGGCTTCCCCCCCCCTCCCAAATTGACACAACATTCGTAAACTATTCTCTGCCACTCAGCCAGTCGCAGCCTTGCTCAGAGTTGTGTATTGGGCTTGGAATTTAGCATGAAATGACCAAAGTGATTCGGTTGATCTTGAACACCAAATCAGATTTGACTCTGTGGAATGTTCGATTCTGATTGACCAACGATGCTCACACTGAAAGAAATACAACCGTTTCAGCCACGCATGCCCTATGTGTAAGAATAATTTTGAAACAAAAACGCTTCAAGAATTAGTCCTTAAACGTTTCTTGTCAAGCACACCGTTTAGGCCCCCTTTGAATACAGTAGAGACACGGCGAAGTCTTTCAGCGAACAAAAAGACAGTCCACGTGCATATCAAAATACACTTCCGCGTGGCAATGTGTTAGGTTCCGAACGCTAAAATTCTGTGTCGGGTAATGATTTATTCTACTTGGAACCCGCCGGCAGGGTAATTTAATTCCCTGAAAACATGTGGTACTACACGTATTACCCATCATACTGCACCGTCCATACCCAACCAGATCAGGAGAACACACATACACACACACATCATCATCATCATCATCATGCATAAATACACGGAGCAAACCATTCAACTATACGTAGGTTTGGGATCAAAGATATAACAAAGCTGAAATTTTGAGCAGCTAAGACCTGATATGTTAAAGTAACATAATATGAATCCGTGGGAAAGGTGGCAATTCGAACATCAAATTCCATGTTTCATATAGTTCATACGTCCACGCATATTTACTGCTCTTCCTCCATTTTATGCACAATAATTAGAGTTCTGGATTATAAATATCTATGTCTTTACTTAAAACCAAGAGATAAACGTAGCTTGTAATTTCTGGTTCAAGAAAAGAGCATATGTATGTGAGTCTAAATTAAATGTTAATGTTAAAAATGATTCGGTTCAGGCAAGTATTCTTATTACACAAATGTGCGTTTAACGTGGGAGTCCTAAACAGTAAAATACTCTGCTTTTTCATGCACAGCAATATTGAATTGCCTGGTAGTTAACATACATTTTTCATGCCAGATGCTGGGCGCACTTCAGTATTTTTTTCTTCGCATTTTTTTTCTTCTGTCTCTCTAATTATAGGAGCGCTTGTCGCCTCGCGAACTTTGAACTTCCAAGCTGGTTGCTGCATGTAACGGTATATTCTGAGTAACTTAACCTGATTGATGTCAACGATTTGAAAAACCCTAATTACACTAAAGACCCTTCTTTTAAGGATATCGTCTGAACCTGATCTTGAATGTTTGCAGAAAAAAAAATCGAAATTCGATAAATAATTCACGAGCACGCTCTATCTCTTTTACTCAAAAGCTCGTGTGGCTGTACCGCTGCTGGATGGGAAAATGAATTTGCGATATATCTTGGTGTAGTGAAATGTCGGTGTAGTGAGCTTCAAGATTTACTTCGGCTTAGTGTGTCCAAGTAAATAATTCCCCATAAGTGAAGATCAGCTGTCTCCTGGATAATTGACGTGTGGTACAGTTCTTGATCCAAAGTGACATGAAGGGGTTTTTTTGGCCGAAATATGCTGGAGTGCGCAGTTTGTATGCCTGACCCTCCCCGTGCCAAGTTTTGAATGAGTAAACGGTTTTTCCTACTTTCTGTGTAATGTGCCCACAGTGCGAGGAGGAAAGCAATGGGGCCCTGTTAGGGGAATCGTGAAAATCCAATAATCCAAAAGGTTTGACTCAAAAAATCAAAAAATCCTTTAGAAAATTGCAACAAATTCTATCATATTTTTGAAACTTCAGTAATCTTTTAATCTTAGAATACAAGAAAACTCCAATTATTCACATTTTGAAGTACAAATAATGCAACAATTCCTTTTAAAAGGACCAAAAATTCAATAATCCTAAAGCCATAACAGGGCCCAAGCAATCGACCTGCGCTATTTTTGTGTTGTTACTTGGTCTTAACAACAGCAGGCATATCTGTCTCTGTATCAAAGGTCGTTTTACAAAGAATTTTTAGCTGGTATCGTTATGTCAATTAAAGGCAAATCGTCTGCAGTCGAAGCTGGCAGGGAAAGAGATCACTAAGTTGAACATGACGCACGCATGACATGGATATCTGTACGGAGGCAGTTCCTCTAGCGGAATTTGGGCTGGTATCTAAGGCATTATAAGATCTGCAGGACAGATCAGTAGACAAAGTTCCTTCTCTGACACAAGGCTTAGATCAGAATTACCGACACGTGTATGAGATACTAGTTTGATCACACATGCGCATCTCAAGCCTCTCGCCACGAAATCTGATGTGTAGAAGATTAAACCATGTCTTGCTACACCAGGTTGACAAAGTAAATGCCATCAATGTACTCAACGATCGAAGTCGATCTTGGAGAAAAAGTTCACTGAATATAAAAGATTATGATTCAAAGTTCTTTTCTGTGCAGCCTTCTTTTTTTGTACTTTACCTGGAAGGGTCATCTACCATCTATCAAGTGAGAACGAACATCATTCAAAAGACTTAGCTACAGACTTATAGTTCTTATGTTCCAATGTCTTTTATATTCGTGTTCAATTAATAAATGGCTGTAGGCTTATGCTGCCAGGCTATGTCTGGTAGAACAATATCAATAGGAGCGGATACGCTTACACTTGTACTACCGAAAGTCTTGCTGGCCTTCTTAAATGGGCCAAAATCCACTTTAACCAGGTAGTAAATTCCCTAGTTAAGTTTCCTTTTTTTCTTCCTCCGATAACAAAGAGTGTTTTGTTACAGGACGTGCGAAGCCACAGGAGCCACAGATTGGTTCCGGAATGGCCGAGCATCAATCCAAAGCGGATGTCATTAGACATGGAACGCCGTAGTGAGTCCACGAATATACAAATGGACCAATAATGTTCACATTCACTGAGCCTCTTGAATTATTTTCATTTTAGTCGAGTGTCCTAAACAGAAAGCTCAGCCCGAGAGCTTTTTCACATCGGTAAAAGAAGCGTGGGTAAAAGCCGTGCCCCTCAAAGGACATTTCTATTCAAGCTTCTTCTAACTTTAAAAGATCGAAAAATGCAGCACAGTATATTTTTACGATGGAAACAAGCATCAAAAATAACATCTAGCACAATTCTACGTACATGGTACATACATACAGTCACGTATACATACCAACGTGACCAGAAAGGATCTGTGAACGTTCTGACACAAGTTAACACTTGATTTTGCGCCTTTTCTCTGCTACATTGAAGCATTTTCCAATTAGCTTCTTCGCACAGAAGTAGTTTTTCACGGCATGCTTACTCACACAAGTTATTGTTCTCAACGCCGCTAGTTGTACAGTTTCGAGACAGTTTACGTGTCTCAAATTCCTTTTTCTTTCACGTGGGAAATAAAATATGGTTAAAACTAAAACTGCACTTCATTTTGTATAGCCACTGAATTTCTGGCTTGCATAAGATATTTTCTGGTGTCATCTGATCAGACGTTACTTCAGGTACAGGATAAAGTTTCCAAGCGCTGGTGGCTTGAAACTCCCACTGCACACTCACAAAAAACAATCCAAACTCAGAACACATTTTTAAGCTTTCCCTAAACATGTACATTTGATATCTGCTCCTTGATCTAGCGTAATGTTAAACTGATCACATTTTTACGTTTCTTCAAATAATGCTTTATGGTCAGAATGGCAACGTGTAATGATAAAAAACAGGTCTATAGAAATTTTCCTCTTTATACCAAGTTTAACTCATTCACCAGGAAGCCAATATGCACAGCTTTACATCTCCCACTCCACTAGGGAATAAGCATAGAAAGCTATACCTCTCCCAGAATGAAGTCAATACACAAAGATTGACCCCTTACACTAGGAAGCCAATGTAAAAACCTTTATCCCTTCAACCAGCAAGTCAATATAGAAAGCCTTACCTCTTCCCATAGGAATACATAAACGTCTAGTGTATTTCAAAATACTTCACATGTATTCTATTTCAAGTTCCTTGGCGACAAAAACTCTCCTTTTCCTGTTATTTAATTCCATAGCCCTTTTTCGACAAACAAGAAAACAAGTACTGTAAATCCATTATTTATTTTTAGCCCCTGCAGAATTCAGATATCTATGCTACAGTAATTTCATTATATCGACGCCTTTAACGGTCAGAATATTTAACACTCAACAAAAACAAGAATATTAGAGTTCTTATTTCTAATGCCTTTGCGTGATTATTTGGCGATTACTTTTCATCGTTGCGAATCAAAGTGACAAGCTAATCCCAAACGCTGCAAGGCTCTGCAACAACATCAAAGCAATGTCAAGTGCAAATCGGTCAATGACAACTGGTAATCTTTTTTTGGGGTGCCAAGAACGTGTCGTTAGCCGTAAGGTGACTTGATTCAGCTTTTTGTTTTTATCCCAAGAGTCTACATGAGCCATAAGTTGTTGATAAGAATTTTTGTGCTCATAAAGCGAAATTTAGTTTTTAAATTCCGACTCTTATTTTGGAATTTATCCATTTGCTTTTTCGTTGAAATTACGACTTGATCATGTTGTTATCAAACTTCAGACATATATAGGACTAGAGATGTCTACATTGGCGTATATCGATTGTCTATTAATCAATACGTTGCCCACTTCAATGCAGGTAGACAGCGTATTACCACTGAATGTGGGGCAAAGGACGGCGGCAACGTTGTCTGCCATGGCGCATATGGAACAGCATATGCCTACTCTATAGCATAATAGTATGCGTCATTTTTTATTTTCAGGTTGTCATTTGTCAATTTTCAAGTGAGGGGGATGCCCAAGATACAAAAAGAAAATTTGATTAACTTTAATTTTGCTAATGTTCGACAAATAAATTGTCAGGACAAACTACGGCAAGATAAATATCAGTTCATAAAAGAACAGTGAACTTGTGTCTTGCTATGTGTCAACTTATTTGAAGCAACTTCTTTAAGTTTAAATACAACAAAGTTGCAAACATGTGTGTAATAATTTTCAAAATCCAATAGAGAATACAAATACGTGATGACACATCCTTCTGCATGAGCTACCATTTTGTCGTGGTGATGGCCTGTATGTTGTGGTAAGCTTACATTTCAGATCATATTGCCTTTGCCTGATTTGTATGCAGAAGAACAGGAAGAGGAAGAAGAAGAGGAAGAAGATGAAGAAAGAAGAAGAAGAAGAAGAAGAAGAAGAAGAAGAAGAAGAAGAAGAAGAAGGAGGAGGAGGAGGAGGAGGAGGAGGAGGAGGAGGAGGAGGAGGAGGAGGAGGAGGAGGAGGAGGAGGAGGAGGAGGAGGAGGAAGAGAATATGATGATGAAGAAGAAGAACTTCATATCGAGGTAAGAGTTACTACGTTTGATACGATGGGATTTGAAATGGATGAGCCTACAGCAATATTATTAATTTTGTCCATTGACTATTTAAAGGCAGGCAAGATACACCCTCCAGGTGTTAAAAGTTAACTGACTGTTGTCTGGTCGGAAAGTGTTGCTCCCGGTCGTGAGGCAGCACTGCCATCTTATTAAGTGGCTCGGATAAATTAAGATGTAGTGCTGGAAGGCTGTCCAGCGACTGAGGTGCCATCCTGTTTCCCCTTCATTGATGGTCGTGCCATCACGCCAGTAGTGGGACTTTCTCCGTAATATTGCTTAGGTGCCAACCGATGTTGGGGCCTGCCCAATAGCTTCAATTTTCCTCTATTTTGGATCAAATCTAGCAGCCTAGTCTGCGATACTGATTAGGGTTATCGATGGTATCTTGCAAAAAGGAATCAAGTCCTGATGTTGATGTAAAAAGTTTTGGAGAAAAACGGACAAAAAATGTTTCCTGTCAAGTCAATAACTATTACAATAACTAGTGGACTCTACACAAGAAGAAAGGAGTGCAGTGTTTTCCAAAAATGAGATGGCGGTGCTGCTTAACTGTAGAATAAGGAAATTGAAAAAAATAAAAATAAAGAAAAAGAGTGCCAAAGAGGTTATTCATTCGTTAGCCTTTTTCCCAAATGCAAAAGTACCATGCAATAATGTTTGGGTTATTTTCAATAATCTATAATATTTTGAATTATTAGGCAATAAACCTGCCATTTGGAGAAATATGATTGTGTGTTTTCTTTAGCTCTTCTGTTTAGCAAATTATGAAAAAGAAAACTTGAAATTTTGACGTGAGTCCTTTTCGCAAGATACTATTGATATATCAATATCTAATAAATAAATTAAGTGATAGCCCTTCACGTGCAACACGCCACGGCAGGCAGGAATTTTCAAAATTTTACAGTGAGACTCTCTGATTTTGTTTTTAGAATATTACTGAACTGACATCATGGCTGATGGAAGCTCACAGGGCCAAAGCTCCTGTCCCAGGTTTGGGATTATTTTACCAGGTCCGGAGAACAATCAATTGCAAGTCATGAAAATAAAAAAAAAACCAGCTCAAATATTGCAGTTCGTCTACGAGTTTATGCTAAAGCATATTAAAGGTTACTCTTGGAGGACAGACCTCCTCTTGGCTTCATATAGAGGCTGGAGTGCCCCAAGGTTCCACCCTTGGCCCCTACTTTTCCTCGTTTACATAAACGACATCACAAATAACATCCGATTATTCGCAGATTAAACTAGTATTCTTGAAATTGTTCACGAGCCAACTGCCACAGCTGAGAGCCTTAATTCTAACCGTTCACAAGTCTATGTTTGGGGCAAGCTCTGGCAGATAACTTTTAATGCAACTAGATCAATTTCTGTAAGTCTTTCATCTAAAGGAAACCTGAAGCTACCCATCACACACACTCACCTTGCAGTTACACTATCTAGCAATCTGTCATGACACCAGCATACAACAGGCGTTATTAATATAGGCAGTCAACGGCTTGTCCTTCTACGCAGACTCAAATATAAACCCTCTCCATACTCTCATAAGGTTGTACACCACTATGATTCGTCCTATCCTCGAGTATGGGTGTATCCTGTCCTGTTTGAAAATTGCACTGCTAACCTGTCACAATCTATAAAGGCTGAATGCGTGCAGTATCGAGCAGCTAGGATCTGCTATGGCGCAACTACATACACTCCACGTATCATAATTCTTGAAGACCTTGGATAGCAAATTTTGTCAAAACGGAGAAAATACTTTAAACTTATTCTTTTCTTTAAAATGCATCACAGGTTGACTCCATAATATCTATATGATCTGGTTCCCCTGCTATGTTGCATTCACCACTGGACGTCTATTGGAAAATCGCGCTGAATTACCCGCAAATTAGGTTTACCACAAATCGCTTCGGCGAGTCATTTCTCCCCTCTACTATTAACTTGTGGACTAACCTACCGGTTGATGCTCACGACACTGATTCCCTGCCGCAGATTAAATCTAAATTAAATTTACTAGTCTTAAATGTTGACAAAAACCTCTCATACTTCAAACATGGTTGTCGTTTCCTGAACATATGCCACGCGCAGCTACGTCTTCAATTTTCCGTTTTAAACGTCCATATGCATCATGTCAATATCCTTCCAGCCTCAACGTGTGCATGCTCTCATCCTTCTGAAGATACAAAACATACCTTTTGTTCTTCACTGCGTTCATGGTGCAAAGGGTCCGTCTACCAAACACTGCATACCACTTACCCGCTCCCGGTGTAAATCCAACTCTAACAGTTCAGTGTTCCAGTGATAGTGTATTACAAATTCTCTGGAAAGGTAGTGGCGATTTGTAGCGCAATGATAATGAACTCATTTTGAGGCTGTTTAGACATTCATGGCAGAATCTAGACGTTTCATTCTCTAATTTGACATACAATCTACCTATAAGTTTTCGTTATTTGGCATCAGTTGTGTTACTCCTGTTCAAGCGGTGTATTTTGTCTTCTGTTTCTTCTGGTATCTAATGTATATGCCTCCCATGCAATGCTTAGTCCAATTAAACTATTTGGGGATTTTAATACCAAGTTACCTATGTCTGAAGTTCCCCCCCCCCCGTAATGGCATAAACATGATGGTTTTAATGTTAACAGCAGTTTATTATATGTATTCTTACTCCTAACAAGCTCGTTGTAGCTGATTTTAAGTTTCCTCGGCGTCAGAAATATACATACTTTTCCTTCACTAATCAGTTATTCTCATGGATTGATCACATTTTTTTACCTTTGTATGACGCAGACACACTATTCAGTTGTAAAATTATAGAGGTCGAGGCAGGTAAAGTAAGTGACCATTTACCGATCCTCACTAAGTTTACTTGTAAAACTAATTCAAAATCGACCGATAATCGTTTACCAACACGTAACCTTTTCCTTTATTCTACATTGAGCTGAGCCAATCGAGCCAAGGTTAGCCTATATAACTCTATTCAACTCTGTTCTGACTATCTGCAATTGACCCAGTACAACTTAATACTAATATGGACATGGATGAAATGGAATGTAATATTGATCATTATATTTGGGAGTACAGCCAAGCATGGCTTTAAAGCCAAGAAATATTCGTTCCGAGAATTAACTAATCTGAATAAAAAGAAAAATTTCTGGAGGGATATCTGGACTCAGACTGGTCGGCCCAGATTGGGTATTGTCTACAAAGGTGTCAAGAAAATGTTCCGAAAGTTAAGCAGGCAGTGCATAAGAAATGAGTCTTATATCAGGTACAATAAAATAAATAATCTTTCCCATGAACGGAAAATCAAATCTTTATGAAAAGGTATTAAAAAGTTAAAACATAAAAGGGTTAACTCGCTGCTATGCTCACAATATTTTGAGATATATTATGCTCCTATTAAGAATGACACAGCGGAGACTTTAAGTGCAGACGAAATGTGTGTAATTGATACTGCTAAGCGTAAATACAATGAATTGACACAGTCTATTGTTAAAAGACAAAAATACGAGGTCACAGCTGACATGGTCTCTGTTTTCACAGACAGGCTGAAGACAAATTCATTCCCTGGATGTGATGGCATCATAGCCGAAAATTTTCTGTATGACAATTAATTATTACTTAATTATTTAGCTGAATTATACTTTGCCATCTTAACATGTAGTTTTGTACCAAGTATTTTTTCAACAGGTATCATTATTCCAGTTCTCAACAAGAGTACACTTAACCCTAACATACCTGACAATTACTGACCAATAATGTTGAGTTCTCTTTATGCAAAATTCGCTGAACTATTCATGATTCCGGATAAAGATGTCAGTAATGTACAATTTGGCTTCCGAAAAGGCCCTAGCGCTTCTTTTTGGTATGCGTTTGTTCATGACGCTGAATCTTTCTTTAATAATAGAAAGTCCCCTGTTTACTTATGTGCGTTGGATGCTCAAAAATGTTTTGATTCCATATGGCATGACGGTCTTCTCTCTAAACTAATTGATATTCTTCCGAAGTCTCATTGGTTATTACTACATCAGTGGTACAAGAACTAATATAGTATAGTGAAATGGGATGCCAGCAATAGTTGCAGTTTTCAGGTAAGAAAGGCGTCTGTCAGGGGAGTTTTCTCTCTCCCTACTTGTTCAATATTTTTATTGAAGAAATGTTGCAATCGGTTACTATTCAAAATAATGGAATCCACATTGGAAATTCACCCTACAGTACCGTGGCTAATGCTCATCATATAACATTATTTAGTGGTACTTTGTCTGGTCTCCAAAACTCTGTTCATATTTGTACTGAGTATGCAAAGAAATGGAAAATTAACTTTAACCCTGAGAAGTCCAAATTTATTGTTATGGGTCCACAATTTTATCGTGAACCTCCTTGTATCTACCTTAATAGTTCACCTCTGAGTGCATGTGAAAATGTTAACATACTTTGGGTGCCCTTGAATAATAAGATAACGTGTAAAGACCGTGTTGAAAACCGCATAAATCAGTGTAGGTATAGCTACTATGGCCTTGGCAACATTGGTTTGTCTTACCCGGGTCTGGATACCACGGAGAAGACCCACTTGTGGAAAACAATATGTTCCCCGACACTAACATATGGACTGGACGCTCTGTCAGTTCCTAATGGGTATCTCCCAGAAATTGAATCGATACAAGGTACATCAGTACAGCGTTATCTAGGAATCGGAAAACGCTCACGTAATACTTCTATATTGGTGTTCTGGATATCCCTCGTATTTCTGAACAGATTAATGTTAAAACGATATCCATTTTCAATCGATGTTTTTAGGTCAGCTGCTTTACAACCTCGTTATAGCCCCACTTTTTTGCTGATTAGATTGTTCACGGTCACAAAGACAAAGGGTCCATTATAAACAGAATCCTAGGCAAGGGCCATTCGCCATGAATGTCCTTTTCTCTGATTCCCGATTCCGCATTTCTAAACCTCAACACAGTGATGGCATTGTGGATTCACTACGTTATTTAGTGCATAATAAGAATTTTACTAAGCCATGGGCTGAGAAACACATACTTGTTATCTTGTTGACTAGATGTTTTGGCGGGAAAAACGTGTGAAGACCATGTCGGAAACAATGTATGCCTTTAGGGCCACGAACTATGTATGGCAGAATGCATCTACATGTACATGTACGTAATCTCAGCAATGTACGTGTCCGCTACGCTGTGTCTAATGTGTGATGCAAATAGAGTATGCAATCCAGTGTGGCGGATAATACCCGCGGGGACCCTGGTATTTTAATACCCGTCAGGCCTGTACCCGGGTATTAAAGTCACTACCCGACAGAGCCCTAGTCCTGATCAACGTCTCAGGCACATCCAGTTCGCTGCATGTCTCTTATGCGGTGAGAACTGTCACAGTCAAGCATTTACCTGAAACCAAATAACCCGAGGCTCGGTAGTTAACTGAGTGTTAACGATGTAAAAATGGCTAATATGAAACAAAAGTTGTCAAAACAATGTGAAGCATAAATACAGGTATTGTAACACGTAGTACAATAGTTAGTGCAGCTTTTACTTGCCATTAATTATCCTGCTTATCATGTAATTATACACAAATAGTCCACAAGAGGTAAAAGTCAATTACTTTGCGCAAAATCCAAATTACTTTATCAAATATTTTGACGGCTCATTCTATGGACTATTTGCAACGGATTTACACAGATTAGCCGATTTGACCTTCCTTTGTTTATTGCTGTGTTGTAAATGCATAGGTTACTCAAGCAATTGTATAATTTGGGCTGCGCATTTGTCCTGCTTAGACTGATTCTCATTCAATGGTTCTACTAATCAGCAAATAATGTCAAGAACGACACTGTATATTATACAATGTAACTTTAGAATTAGTAAGCCTAATGACTACCGTCAAATACCCTTTAGTAGCTGTCATTCTCGGGAGATAACTAAGGGCGAAATAATCACTAAAGCTCGCTTTTCCCACCATAGTTGGAGGGGATGTGTTTGTTTCATTCAGATACAATAAATGGGTGGCAGCGGGCGCACCGCACTTATGCCTTTCCTCCTTAAACCGGCCAAAACTGGCTGGTGCTCAAATGTCGTCTGCTTCAGTGTATTCAACTAATTTCAACAGTTATGAAAAACAATTTGACTGAGAAATGTACACGAGACTTATCAAGATTACATGCCCCAGGTCAACAGCTTTCCTTGACATGGATTGGGCACTTAGTGCCCGACCCATGCCAAGGAAAGCTGTTGACTCAGTCTAAATTCAAGGAGGAGAGGGTTAAGCATGGGGCAGCAAGACAAGTGATTAATTTGATGAAATCCGTATATATCACAGACAACAAGGAAAGTGAAGGCGCAATGGCTTTCCCTTTTCGTTAGCAAAGTGCATGACATTCAAAGGTATTGGGCTTTGTATATACATTCCTCAGAGTTTCGTTACGGTACTTTTTACTTGCAGATCAGAGAATACTTGCTGTGCCACAGTTGCCTAAAAGTTAGTTCTAATCCTAGTAGTAGTTTGGCGGGCCACACCAGTAAAATGTCGTCGCTTTTTTAAGTTTGCGTCCCTGTGTTTTATATGGATATATTCAAAGACCTTTGTAGAACAATTTTTCACGGGGATACCACTGGGATATCCTGGAACAATGTTCCAAGTAAATTAGATACTTCATGAACCAAACCAATGTACCTGTACATGAGATAATGGAAAAAAAGTATACCTACACGTACATTAAGCTCATTATAGCATTGTACATGTTGCAGTGTAACATTATGAGCTCCATGTTTTTAGTTCGCAAGATCAAATGCTAACAACAAAATGTTCAAAATGGTCTGCATATTTCCGTGATTTTAGGCTATGGTCCCAGCCCAGACCTGTTCAGAATGGGAAAGTACAGTTTGTCACGACAGCTTTGTTTTCACTTTTATCTCTTTACTTTTATTGATGTTTTACTTTTTTTTAACAGCAACAACATTGATGCAGACGACATTTGGCCAACAGCGCGTTGTGACCGTTGTTTGGGAGAGGGCTTTAAGCCCATGTGCCGCCTGTATCACACAGCTGTTATTACTGTGCTGTTCATATGACTGAAAATGAGTTCCAGTCTGTATGAACAGAAGAATATTTACACAAAAATCTATTCTTGCAGACTTTTTTGTGATTTCGTCTTGGAACGTTATTTATGAATCATATATCAGCTTGTTTGTTCCATATTTATTCTGTAATACAGTCTTACAAATTACTTATACGCTGTCTACTGTCTGTAAATAAAGGCAGTTTGGGCAGGTCGGAAACGAATGCTTTTTCGTGGACAGATTTTCGAACAAAGGGAATACAGAGCTCTGTCAGCCGTGGTGAGGGCAGACACATGTTTCCGTGTGACATACATGTAAGCTTGATGCAGCATTTTGGCTAAGTCATGGTGCACACGTGTTCAATGGCTGCTTCCCTCAACAGCCAAAGTGCCCTCAAAATCTTGGGAACTTGCGGTAATAATTTAAAATTGTCAAAATCATTTACGCAAGACCATGAAAGTGTAAAATCTTGCTTTCATATGCATAAAATATACATTGAAAACATGCTCGAATTTGAAGAAAATTGTCATCTTATAATTCTGTGTAAAAGACTTTTTTTCTTTTTTCTTTCTTTCTTTTTTTTTATTTTTTTTTTATTTTATTTTTTTTTTTTTGTAAATTAGGTTGTATCATGCCCCTCAAAAAAAATTAAATTTGAATTCTGATAGATATACATGTTTTATAGATCATATAGTCATTTATTTTTGAGAGAAACTCCAATGTGGACAGAGTTGTTCATGAAACTCTGACGTAAATACTATTATTATTAAAGGTGGACAGAAAAGCGATCTATTTTTTAACTTTTGTTGGATTTCCGGGGAAAGTCAACGTCTCAGATTTAAACTGCCGAATATGAACAACACAATACCAAACTTCCAGAGGAACGTCGTCGGAAAACCATTCAAATTCTGTTTCACTGTCGCCGACACTGTTACCGAATAATATACAAGTGTCAACGTCACTATCATTCTCCTACCCGTGGTTCCAATATCTTGTGATGAATAAACCAGGAAGAGCGCCCGTCAAACAGTGCACTATCCAGACACGGGCAGCGCAGACACACCGGGGGTGAATTTATCCCGGCCATCCTCGCTCAGATGACCCGAGGATAATTTGTTAGGGACGGGCGTAAGTCCTGCTCGTTTATTTCCCTTGAAAAAATTATCCTCAGAGATGTAAATAAAAAAAGTTTGAGCCATTTCACTTTAATGCTACAATTGCCATTCTGTGTTCATGTACTGGCAAGTTTCAGGTTTGTACCGTTTCTTCCCCAAACATCTTCCAGAATGATCTCTTACGTTTTTAAAAGCCCTTGACCTGTAAGCTATATAAACATTTTCATACTACTCATTAGCGTCAGGGTTGTTCCACATTTCCTAAACAAAACTACAATAATGAACCCTTTTGTCCAGGAATATAGGGATAGAATTATTGTAATTTTTGACGTAATGCGTATCCGTAGCTCTAGAGTAGTTGTTGAGGGTTTTACACACAATGCACGTAGGTGTCATGCATAAATTATGGATTTTACATACTAAACTTGTGTGCCAGGAGATCTGTTTTTCCCGATATTGGTTTAGTGTCGTGTCCAAATATATTGTGAAAGTAACTAAGACATTCTGTTCCCTTTTGTTGTTAGCGTTTGAATTTTTTCAATTCATTTCTTTATTTTTCTTTCTTTCTCTCTTTTTTCTTTCTTTCTCTCTTTCTATCTCTGTATCGTTCTCTGTATCTTTCTTTCTTTCTTCCTTTAATTTATTTATTTATTTATTTATTTATTTATTTATTTATTTATTTACTTATCTATTTATTTATTTATTTATTTATTTATTTATTTATTTATTTATTTATTTATTTATTTATTTATTTATTCATTCATTCATTCATCCATCAATCCATCCATCCATCCATCCATCCATCTATCTATCTATCTATCTATCTATCTATCTATTTATTTATTTATTTATTTATTTATTTATTTATTTATTTATTGTAATTTTGTTGGGAAAATTGTCAAGTATAAAATATTTCATGTTTGCATGCACAATACTGTATGTAGCTTGCAGTATATTTATGCAGACATCCATCAAATAATAATATCCACAGGTACAGTGCCAGTGGTTTGGTTTATTTAACATTTTAAACTTCTTTGGCCATTGCCTCCAAGTTCCTAATACCCAGGCCATGTGGCTATTCCGCTGCGGTGCCAAGGTTTTAAGAGAAGTCGAATGATATCGTCTACTTTAGGCTCTCTATAGAAGGTCCGAGCAAAAGCATGGTGACGTATGGTGTAATAGGAGGCCACATTAAAGCAGCACACAGTTCCAGTTATTCCAGAGCAGACATACTACTATTACATGTTATGCATCAACCGAAGAAGAGTACAGCTTTGTAGAATATGGGAAGCTAAAATTGTTGACACTTGAACGTATTATCTAATAATGCCCGGTGGGTCTTGTCATATATTGTATATTATATATTACCAACAAGCCGTTTAAAATGTATTTTACCAACCACGACTGTTTGCGCGTGAGCCGATGCGGACACAAAAGCGTGTCAATATTTTGAAGATTTTTGATGAAAGTATATTGATTGACGAGATAATGCAAGTCAAGCGATAGTAGCAGTTGATATTATATGCCGTGATGATTTACGACGAACAGAGTACATGAAACCATTGATGAATGTGTAAATTCGAAGAAACTTAGTTTTTGTGAGCAATAGGAATGCACATGATGCAACAGAGTCGTCTATATACCAATAAAGTGAATGTATAATTAGTTATAAAGTGAGTATATACAATGACGACATCAATGACAGATTGTATGATCGTTCTACATGTACCTCTTGCATATAGATCTCCTCCAATGTATATACTGTATATAACTTTGTAGGGAAGTTCGGTAACGCCACAAATAACACGTGACGGTGCTCTCTTGACTTAAACTAACAGATGGGGTCAAACCAACGAGCCGGGGTACGCTGCGGCTTACTTGTTATGTCTGCTTGGCTTTGCCCCCCCCCCCCTTCACTTGGGGGGGGGGGGTACAAATCCACATCTCCAGGAGTATGTAATGGTAGTGAATTGAAAATTTTGTACCTGACTTGTACATTCATACTACGGTAATACCTGACGTTTTGTTAATAATGACGCTGGAAGCTATATGTTCTGCATTGTATATGAAACATGTATAATGTACATGTTCTTACGGTTTCTGGACTTTTGTCCCAATGAGTGGTTTATCTTTGGTTTTGACGCGGAGGACATGAATTTTTACTTATAGATACTATACGTACTTTAACATACGAAGATTATTTGATAATAAGGATGCCATTATTTGTACGTATTTTGGACGCATCATTGAATTTCTGTTGGTGCCCCCGCAACAAAGGGAAGTTTTCCTAATATATTATTATTATTATTATTATTATTATTATTATTATTATTATTATTATTATTATTATTATTATTATTATTATTATTATTATTATTATTATTATTATTATCATCATCATTATTATCATTATTATTATTATTATTATTATTATTATTATTATTATTATTATTATTATTATTATTATTATTATTATTATTATTATTATTATACATAGCAATAGCGTGAATAAGAGAGTGAGTGTACATGTAATAAGAATGTGAGTGTATATGTGGCTATACTGTGAGTGTGTGTGTGGCTATACAGTGAGTGTGTATGGGGCTATACAGTGAGTGTGTATGGGGCCATACAGTGAGTGTGTATGGGGCTATGCAGTGAGTGTGTGTGTGGTTATACGGGGGGGTGTAGCTGTACAGGGAGTGTGTGTGTGGCTATACTGTGGGTGTATGTGGCTACACAGTGGGGTTGTGTATGGCTATACAGTGAGTGTATATGTGGCTATACAGTGCGTGTATATGTGGCTATACAGGGAGTGTGTATGTGGCTATACAGTGAGAGTATATGTGGCTATACAGTGAGTGTATATGTGGCTATACATGGAGTGTATATGTGGCTATGCAGTGAGTGTATATGTGGCTATACAGGGAGTGTATATGTGGCTATACAGGGAGTGTATATGTGGCTATACAGTGAGTGTATATGTGGCTATACAGGGAGTGTGTATGTGGCTTTACAGTGGGAGTATGTGTAGCGATGGAGTGAGACCCCAAATGGAAATACAGAAAACATGCGCGTAGCGAAGAAGTGAATAAATAAATGAGATAAAGACTCTGGAGCTGTCATTTGTTTATTTATGCTAATTTATGTACACGCACTTAATTATTTGTCCTGGGTACAAGGGAAAGTTTCATGAAGTTGATGTTCGCTCTTCACATTTCAAACATGTTTTTGTAGTCTCTTTTAGTAAAAGAAGGAACCCCAAATACAAGACAAGAACAACTACATTGTCCGACATCATTTAATGTCAAGGAGAAAGGTAAGATACGGGATAAAGACCTTTGTCATGTAAACCTTAGGAAAGTAAAAATTAGTTCTAATCTCTATGTCTCCCCATACTCTGATACAAAAATGTATGACATGACGCTGAGATAAAACTTTTGAATATGTTGAATGTTAGAAACAGATCCAGATACAATGAAAACCAAACACTATTCGACTCAATAAGATCCTAATTTACTTCTCACCAACGACGCATGCGCATATTTTAAAGCTTGCGCACAAGAGAATATTTTGCGACACTCCAGGAACTTAGGGTGTATTTTTTTTTTTTTTTTTTTTTTTTTTTTTTTTTTTTTTGCAAAGTAACGTTGACTGATAAAGCAACTAGTTTCTAATTGTATGATTACACGTGGATCGAAGAGGCGAATCCCGGAAAGATGGAGTAAATGATGTGCATGATGCCAGGGACCATGTGCATATGAAGCAATGAAATGTACGAATAGCTTCCATGGAGTGACGGGGCATTGTGTATTGGAATGCAGCGCAAGGCTCTGAAATGAATGCATCAGGTGCTGTGGAGCAAATGTATATCGGGCAGTTATGCGGACCAAGTGGAATAAGTATGTAACCTTCTTCCTTAAAGCCGGTGAAACCCTAACAAGAAAATCAATTTGTAATAAAGCTCACTAAAAAAAGACAATATCAATTCCTTAATGCAGCAGTGATGCCAAAATGTCTTCGCACGCAAATTATCAATATCGCAATTGACAAAGAAAATTTCAATTGTGCCTTGTTATTATTTTACATAAAGGTTACAGGGGTGTATTTAACTTTTGTTTTAAATAAGCCTTGACAGGTTGCAATGTAATCACTGCTGCAAAGATAAAAGCTTAAAGGCCAGACCTTTTACGCTGTATGTGACATTCAAAACCGTCAGAACGTTTGTTCCATTGATCGTATCTGCATGAGCTTTACTTATAAATATTTCTATTACGAGTTTTCCACGATAAAATGTTCTGTGTTAGGCTTATTTTGGCTTTAAGTTTCGGGTGGCTCTTTAAAAATTGCAGGTTTTCAATTTTCATTTTTGCGTGAGCATATCGGAATACGTTAGGTAGCAGCTGAGGTCAAGCGGTACGAAGAATAAAACTGCAGCGCGTTATGTTGTCATTAACCAAGACAGAGCTTTAAAAGCAGAAAAACCGAACTAATGGTTGAGTTGGCATAAGGCATATCTAACTGTCCAAAGGACATTCTTTCATACACTGCAGCTCAAATCGATCACCTGTCTTTTCACGATAAACGCAAATTTCTCTTTACTATGTCAATAATAAACGACAGCTTAAGTTTATGGATTTATGTATGAAGAAACGCAAAGAAACATTACCTGCTGAACGATTTTGTGGCGACAGAGAGTGGACGAATAATTACGATTTAGCGTGTACCGAAAATCCAACTTGGCATTACTTTTACATCTTCTATTGAATTATCACCAAACCAATCTATGTTGAATGGTGATGAGTACAACTGGATTTGTACGTCTTTATTGACGGAACCAATATAATACAATATATATACCATCTGAATTTTGCATACTCATTCATACTGCCCACTTAAAATACGCAAAATCTGAGTAAGAAAAATACTTTTTAAAAAAGGTGACATGAGGCCCTATCCCTGTTAACCGAAAGCATGGTAGAAAATACAGTTTATTAGGCAACAAGCTTTAAGCCTCATTACGTCTTCATGACCCAATCTCACCGGGCTCATAATTGTCCTCACGGGTGTGAGAGTCATTTCCGCCTGGTCAGGATGTTGTACATGTACGTAAAATATTTCATTTGAGTGCCGCCTGCATAAAATCAAAAGACACATAAATGAAATCATTACCATGGACTTGCAGCCATTCCACTAGGATTATGAGAGACCATATTACCGGGTTCCCTTATAGCCTATTTACGGTCGACTCTTGCCATTTTGCCGTGGGTTGTGCTTGTAGTGCCCTCTCCACGTCCTCCTTTGCACTATTTCGTGGCTGCGATATGGGGTGGTCAATACTAAAATGTAAGTTATTGACCGTGGAAACCTTTACAACCCTATATGTCCGATTTGGTTTCTTTCTCACTTTTTGCTGTTGGTTGTGTTGGCCACACTGCTCAAGTCAGCCGTGGATATATCAATACCCTCCAGTTTATCAGAAAGTCAATAACCCTTATCAGCCAGGAACAGATCGAAACGGCCAAAGGCTGCATCTTAACAAATTACTGTTGCAGATAAGCTGTCTTTGCAACTTATCTGTCTTTTGCTTAACTGATAGTAGGAGAGCATGAGACAAAACTGTGTTGGTATTGTCCCAGTAAAGATATGTTTTATTCATGCGTTGTAATTTCAGTGCAAAAATATTGGGTTTATTACCCCAAAGCATGAGAAAGTTCCATCATGATTTTATGCGTATATCCTATTAGTATATGACACATAGAAGATCCATCGTGTGTTTGCTTTTTTTCAATTTTTGCGGACTTAATATCGTTGATACCGAAGGCCTTTCACAATCCATTTATGGGTGCATGACCTTACAATAGAGAACTCGTAGAACCAACTGTAATTAAAGGCGGACATCAAAATGTGGGCAAAAATCATCACAGCAGTTAGCCTCATGGCAATTTGTTTACCTTTTTCAATTCAAGTACATATGGCGAAGGTTTCACTTCATATCAGCATGCCATGACATGGCGTGTCTGCTGTTGTTTCCCAAAGGTCTGCATATGCTGAGGTGCAGTCTATGCCAGGCGTGATGTTTTGAACCAAGACCAAAAGTGACAACCATAAACTGAAAGATGAGCGACAAAAGTTGTCAATTCGATGGCATGCAACAAAGCGACGGAAATTCTTGTCAAAGAAAAGAAAGACAATGCAAGAAAAGCTATCGACACTGTTGACCAGTGGCGTGGAAATTTCGGAAAAGAGGAATCTTATATAATCATGATATTCGTAGTTAACCCGATAAGTGAAGTTCTTCTCTGTCTGATAGAGCGAAATACAATAAGCATGATCACAAAATAACACATCCGACCAATTTCCCTGGTATTTTCAAAGCAATTAGAATTTCAAATGGTTAAAAAAACACATACGCTTTGAACATTATATATACTGAACCCCAATGAAAAGTATCCACATAAAAAAATTAACACATTAATTTTGTAAGTTACTAAGTACTGTGTGTGCATATATGCATGGTTTGGAGCCTACATCAGGGTCATTCAGGACAACTTTTTAACTTTTGCTAACTTTTGCTGGGTTGTTACATAATGCATGTGACTTTTGTGCACCGAATATGGCTTCTGACCACCACTCCTATTGGATGGCTAAAATGACCTGATGTTTTCAGTGGCTTTAAAAAGGGATGTTCAGCCAAGAAAAAAGCCAGTGGTCTCAGGTGTGTTGAGGCGATCATGCCGCGTCTGAGCCAAGGTCAAAGACACCATGCTTTGGGGCTTGCAGAGGGTGGAGTCCCAATCACTCAAATCGCACAAAGAATGGGGTGTACTCGGCGCACCATCCAACGACTAATTGAACGGCAACAAGAAACTGGATCCGTAGATGATCGGCCTAGGCCTGGCCGAGAAAGAGTGACAACACCTGGCCAAGACCGTCACATCCGGCTGATGCACCTGCGAGACCGTTTCCGTACAGCAGCCCAAACAGCCCGTGAGACTCAAGGGGTGAATCACCGTCCTGTCAGTAGTTCTACTGTGGAGAGGCGACTGAGGAGCAGTGGCCTAACAGCCAGAAGACCTTACAGGGGTAACCTGCTGACCCAACCCAGAAGAGAAAGACGACTGCAGTGGTGTAGAGCACACTCCAGGTGGACTCGCCAGCAGTGGAATACCGTCCTTTTTACTGACGAGTCCCGTTTTTGTGTCAGCAGAGCAGATGGCAGAGAACGTGTGTGGCGCCGGACTGGGGAGAGATATGCAGATGCCTGTGTCCGTCAGGCAGATCGATGGGGTGGACCCTCTGTCATGGTGTGGGCAGGCATCAGCAACCGCTACCGGACACCCCTAGTGGTCATTCAAGGGATCCTCAATGCTAGGCGGTACATTGATGAGGTGCTGGAGCCGCACATGGTCCCATTTATGGAGCAGCATCAAGATCTGGCGATCTTTCAGCAGGACAATGCACGTGCACACTCTGCAAGATTAACAATGAACTTTCTCAATGAGAACAACATCAATGTCATGGAATGGCCAGCGTTCTCACCCGATCTGAGCCCTATTGAACATTTGTGCGATCAGTTAGGCCAAGGTATTCAACGGAGGACACCTAGGCCTACTACCCGAAACCAGCTGATCCAAGCTCTGCAGGAAGAATGGAATAATGTTCCCCAACACACAATTCAAACCCTGGTCAGCAGTATGCACCGCAGATGTATAGCATGTGTTGATGCTCGAGGTGGCCACATCCCATATTGAACAGAAAAATTTGTGTGACTTTCAATTAGGGCAGTTAATGACATTTTTTGCCTGTAGGTGACGTTAATGTCGGTAGAGCGTGACATTATTTTTACGCCAGAAAAGTGAATGCTTTGTTAAGTTCTAAGCACGTCTAGGTATGAAATGTTTCAAGTATAAACAATAAAATACTTCAAAATTGGCATGTGGATACTTTTCATTGGGGTTCAGTATATGTTGAAAGTGCTGAGTACAAACATTGTTTCTTAAATATTTCACATTAGTTTCTCTGTTGTAATATATAATTTTTTGTTTGCGTCACAGACAGCTTCGACATCACATATGTCCAAGATTATAGAATCTTGCTTGGTTTTAAAAATGAGAAATACTGGAGCACAAGGAGACGATGCCTGGACTGAGAAACTTGTTCCGCCAATATCGTTTTACCAGGGCAAACATGAATAAAAAGTCACAGGGACCAAACCAGACGCACGAGAAACCATAATAAGATTACATGTATATTTCTGAGATCACGCTGGCCAGACTGCATGATGTGACACCTTGGCCAGGGATGCATAATTTGACGACCTGTCCCGAGTCCCACGGTTTATATCACGGCTGCTACTCATCAAATTTCATCTATCAGTAGAATGGCACCCGATGCCAGATACGCCGGCCTTTGCCGTGTCTTAAGGGCGGCACGTTTTACCGTGAGCGGCACTACCTGATGAACACCCCAGGGAAAGCACTTCTCGAAGACCGGGATCAAGCAAACAGCAGTTTCATGATAAACATAAATGGCAAGCTTGTCGGACAGATGTTGTCAGAATTAATAGTCTTGACGTTTTGCTGTCGCGGTACATTTCCAGCAGAGTGCTTTAGTGTTCATTTTGTTTCACATGCACAATTGGTGAAAAATTAGACGCGAGAACTTAATGCACACTGTTAGCCAATCTGAGATTAAATCTGCAGATTAAGAAAAACTTATAGTTCACTGATCTTAACATGTACGCTCAAGATCACTTAATTTGTCTACACGATTGCAGTTACAAAATTTGATGTTCAATTTATCTACATGGGTGTTTCTTATTACGCTTTAAACACACGTAATTAAGGAAGCATTCGGATGTCTAAGATTGCTTGCCTAGGTTAATGGAGTACAAACAGGCTCCATATTCAGAATAGCCAGAAGTGCAACATTTTTCGTTCCGAGTGGATGGATGGATGGATGGATGGATGGATGGATGAATGGATGGATGGATGGATGGGTGGATGGATGTAACACTAGCTAGACTAGATACATATCTATCTTGCTGGCTAGCAAGCCCGATCGATGGACAGACGTACAACAGACACATAGATAGATAAATAGGTAGATAGATAGATAGATAGATAGATAGATAGATAGATAGATAGATAGATAGATAGATAGATAGATAGATAGATAGATAGATAGATAGATAGATAGATAGATAGATAGATAGATAGATAGATAGATAGATAGATAGATAGATAGATAGATAGATAGATAGATAGATAGATAGACTAGTGCCCATAAACCACTGCTAATGTTCCTGTTACTCATTAATGACAACTGAAGCATTCATTGATGCCTAAAGTTCTAGGGATACCCTCCACATATATTTATCCAGGGATGTAGAAAGAGACCACATCCACGACTTACCAACCTGCCTTTTTGTGTTCACTGAGTGTTCTGTCACTTTATAGGTAGCAGGTTCCACTTACGCACTACCCTTGGAAAAGAGTGACCATTTATTTTGTTATTCACTGTCATTTGTCTATCTTGTACAGATGGCCTTACGCTGTTGTCTTCCCAGCAATAGGTACCATGCCGTTCGAGTAAGTAATGATATCTAACCAAGATGAAATATAAATCTCCCTTGTTTTGTTATGAAACTCTGGCATTTGTCACGACGTGGGAGCCTGACTGAAATTGACGTTGAACCGTAATACATACAAATGTGCATCATTATAAAAATTTATAACATTGAATATGGCTACCTGACCTCCATTTTAACACTTACCCCCTTCAAAGCAGACCCAAGCTGGCTGTTGGTCAAATCTCACCGTTTTTATGTTTTACTAATTTAAAATCTCGTCGCTTTTATGTTTTAGTAATTTAAACACTAATGCAAAACAATCTGAATGCGAATTGTAGGTGAAACTTATGAATATAACATGCCCCAGATCAACAGCTTTAACCATTTCTCCTCAGAGTACCACTGAGTCAATAGCTTTCCCTGGCGCACGTTGGACGCAAGTCGCCCAACGTGCGCCAAGGAAAACTTTTGACAAAGGGCATGCCATCATGAATAGTGTTACGCACAAATCTCAGAAAAAAAAATGTTTTTTAGTAAAGGTAAATTTAAGTGAGAGGGTCAAGGCAGGCGGCGATTGACATCCTGGCGCTTTGGGGCGATTTGTCCGCGAAAGGATTAAATCAAGAGAGGATACAGGACTATGATGCCCTGCACAAGGCAAAAGGCAGAAAATGAAAGTAAATAGTCCTCCAGCATGTTATGCGAACAAACACATAATTCAAAGAAAGGTTTCCAATTTTGCATGAACATATTTAACAGATAATAGATTTCGTCATTTGGATAAGACGAATGACTAAGAAACTTCAATGTGTTTACGACTGGAAAAAATCATTGCAAACAGACATTATGTTAGAGTAGCCACGGTATTAGGGGACCGTCTTAGGCGTCATGGCAAACAGACAGTATGGTAGAGTAGCCGCATTCTTAGGGGACTTGAATGCCACAGTAAGCGATCTTGAGAGACAGCAAGTCTCTCATGACAGTTAAATGGAGGCGACCGCTTGTGCACTTAACACATGCACAGCGGGATTTCTATATGCTGGACAGACAGGTGTTTTACAAAAAACATCCATAAAATATACGTTGAAAACATCGATAAGACTAAAGGTCACTTATTCTGAGCATTAGATCGTTGACAAAATCCTCCTTATTTACCATGCTTAGGTACTTACGGTGGTTTAAATCTCCAATCTCTGCACTGCAGCTATAAGCACAAGCTTAAAGTTTGTGCTAATACCGCCAAAGCATTAAATTTTGCGTGATATTGAATTTTTACAGCATGTTAAGGACGTGAATTTTTAAACTCTAATTGTTTCCCCAATTTAATATTACAAATTCTTGAAATATAATACAGTTATATTTTAAGAGAAGGAAAGTAATAACGACTTAAGTCAGCTGGGAAACGCATTTAAGAGAATAAGGAGGTTGTCTGGCATGGTCCTCACTTACATAATAGTTCATACACCACTATTGCTGTATAGTGCACATTCATATAGCAGTTCATATACCACTATTCCTGCAGATTCACACTCACGTAGCAGTTCATATACAATTATTGCTGCAAAACGCACAGTCAAAGCAGTTTATATTCCCCTATTGCTGCACAGTGCCAATTCATATAGCCGTTTATGCACCACTATTAATGCATAGTTACACTCACATACCAGTTCATACATCACTATCCCTGCAGAAGAAAACACACATATAGCAGTTTATACATCACTATTACTGCATAGTGAACACTCACATAGCAGTTCATACACCACTATTACTGCATACTGCACACTCATATAGTTCATGTACCACTATTGCTGCACATTGCACACGCACACAGCAGTTCATATACCCCTATTGCTGCACAGTGCATACCAGCAGTTCATATACCACCATTACTGGACAGTGCACGCTCACATAGTGATTCATATACCACTATTGGTGCATAGTGCACAAAGTATGTTCATGTCCACAAGACAGGTCTCATTGTTCCATTGCTGCTTTGTGATGTTGTAAATTTGTGTCTCACATAGCAGGTCGCAATCCTTCTGTCTCACATTTCAGGCCTCAACCCTCTATAGCTGCATAATGTACAAAGCTCCCGTCTTTCTCACAAGATTGTATAGTTCCATTGCTGTATATTGTATGTTGTACATTCGGGATTCGCATAACAAGATCATACAAGGGTATAGAAGCCACCAAAATGATATTGTTGCCGTATGATTTTGACATTTTATTTTTCATGTGATGTACATTAAAAATTTAGGGCCACGAGCTAAGCTATACAAGAGACTTAACAATGTGCCGATCTATCAATAACTTTTGCAGTTATGACCCAAAAGGTGTTCCCTCATACGTCGATGATTACCAGGGAAGTGTAGGTCAAAGATGCCGACGTTCTATAGTTTGCAAAACGTCAGCTGGCGTATAGAGAGTTGAAGGTAAATCTTTCATGGCTGTAAATCAGTTTAAGGTGCCCTTTTAATGGCATTGAACATTTACAAAAACCAGTAGTTCTGCAACATAGATAACATTTGTACTTTTCTAATGTGTACTAATAATAAACCGTGATAACAAACACGAGACACGTGTGCAACCTATATTATTTGATGCAATGGAAGTATTTGGCAGGATAGAGTAAAACAGAATAATAGAACTATTAATGTACACCGGCTTATGCCCTGGTAAAGCGAGATTGTCACGTAAGGGGTATTGTCTTGATCAAGGTGTATATTTCTTTGAAAAAAAAATGACGTAGCAAAGCCCTGTAATTTCCCTTAAGGCTTGCATTTTTTCCTTCATTTTTAATTGGAATGTGCATTGACAGCTGCTGATGTCCTTGAAGAAAGCTAGAAAAGGACGCCAAGTGTTGGAGCCTCGAGGATATGGTTTCTGTGTAATAAATACAAAGCGTCATAAAATATTGGCTTTCTACCTAGTACAGCAATAAACAATGACTGTTGACTCTCTTCCCGTCACCAACGTGGGAATCGGACAGATTATGACATTTCCGCAAATCGAACAAGCAGCAAATTCAGAGAAAGTTCCATTGTTATCAGACACCAGCAATTAAAACGAGGTGCTGGATATACTAACGAAGTTCATGCAGAAAAAGTAAAAATATATTTTGTTGTGCTCTGAGCATAATTATTAGATTGTAAGCAGTTACATCAGACTGAGAGACAGCCTTTGTGTAGTGTTTTTTGGATTGGGCCGATAGAAAAAACATTTCCTTTCCAGCTTGTCAGCCAAAATGTCGCTTAAACACTATGAAGAGACATGTTAAAATAAAATGTTATCATTAGCTCCCATATCCAAGACCGGTATGAGGCGTTCTTTGGATACGATGGTACTGGAAAGATTGCCAGGAAGGCAACTGTGTGCCATGAAATGTGATTACGAGTCACAGATTCACCATATGTACATGGCACTCCGGTGGTTTGTTTGGGCTGTGTGGTGGTTTTTATGCGTCTTCTGCTGATATATCCATCTCTGTGTGCCTTTAACATATCAGCTTAGGTCTTTTATCAAACGCATTTTTTCAGTGATGAAGCTCTGAGCAATGTTCATAGCCCAATTCAGAGTTTTCTTTCAATCGTCTTCTTCAATGTTTGAAATATTTAATGTCTTGGTGTAATCTTGGCGAATCAAAACAATGCAAATCAACTGTTCGTGCTTATCTACAACAAGGTCCTGTGTCTAACAAAATGTACTGGTTTTCCAAGGGCGAAAACTCTGAGCGTGCTGTAAAAATTTAATCAGATACAAGGGGAGTATTTTACAGCATGTAAAATTCTTTTCTGAAACGATAAAATCTAGGTATATCCATGCCTATTTTATTATAATTTCATAGCATCAAATGTCTTACCTGTTTATTCTTTAATGATGTGGAATTTTACTTGTTTTTAATTACTTCGTCCTTTCATTTCAACGAAGAAAATATATTTTATATCTCTCTGTAAGTCTTTTCGAATAACTGAGGATTCATTTATACCCTGGGAGAAGATAGCACCGTCCTTCTAGCCATTTGAAGGTATTTTCGACTGAGAATAGATTCATGTATAATCCTTAGAGGCGAAAGCAGGGTTCCTTTCTGCATCATTATGTGTTGCTATCATTACTACTTTTAGTGCATCAAAAATGCACAGAGTGCTTTGTTCTGAGCACAAATTCAGGCTTTGAATGAATCTGATATCTCCATTCAATGTCTAAATTACCGACAATTTGCGGGAAAAGCCACCGGACCTGCGCATCAAGGTGTCAAATCTGAGGGATTTGTTTCCCCTTGGGTCACACGCGTGTATTCACACATCTGTGTTTGTTCTCATATTGGGCTCAGTCTTTGTTTTACGAAATCCTCAGTCAATTTCCTTGTTTATGTTGATCATGGCTCTAAATTGTGCTCTCATGGTTTATAAGTTGTTCCTTTCTAAATCAAAAGGGCTTGCTTAGGAGTGCTATGATTCCGAACGTTGTACTTTAGGTGGTGGATATAGTGTTTTTGTGATGAGGTGACATGTGTTATGTTGTGTCTGACCAGCTCGTTCAGCAAACCTCAGCTAATACAGTCCATGTATGTATCCATATTTCTGTCTGAAAAGATTCCACAAAAGATGATTAACTTGCTTGCCAAAATCAGAGATTCGAACCGAACAGGATTATGGCGTTTCGTGTATATCTACCCCTCTTCACGCTGCGCGTGACAATTTATTTTCGGCAATGACTATATTAAACGTATGTCTGCTATTTGTGAGCTTTAAATCTCGTGAATTTGCTGGAAATAGCAGCATCGTTGTAATGTGTCATCCTTTACTTCAGACTTGGGATAAAGAAGGAAGAAAAATGAAACGGATAAATGAAATAAATAAATTACATTAAATAAACGATAGGAAGTTGCGTACCTCATACTAACTTGCGCAACACAAATCTAGAAACTATAGTAAAAACATGCCTTCCAGTGAACACTGATGCATGCGACTACTTTCTACGTTGCACATTGTTGCGCGTAATTCTCAGAAAGATGCAAAACGTGTGTTCTAACGTTTGACCAGTGACTTGCTCCTGACCTCTTGGATGTATCACAGTTCGTTTTTCGATTTAGCCACTCTGTTGTGATTTCCAAATGGTTCTTTTTCAGCACCCAAAACGAAATGTTTTGGTGTAAAAGGTGCCCAGCCATGTTTCCTGTAGATTGTACTAACCCAAAAGCTGCTGTATAGAAGTTCATTATTAACACGTTTACCTTAAATTCTCTTAATTTAACCCTTAAACTGCTGATTTTAAGACTGACTCAACAGCTTTAGACTAGGCTTGCTAGTATTTGAATGAAAGGTACCTTCATGCAGAATTTTAATCTTTTGACTGTTATATGTTTAACGGCAATAGGAAAATGGCTATAGCAGTGATTAGCACTTTAAGGGTTAATTTTAAGTCTTCAAATGTGTTCCCAACTTATAATGTACCCAATTAAAGTCTCATCCACACAGCATAGTAATGTAAGATTTAAGGGTTGATGTTGCCACTGTATCATCTGCAGTACAGATAAAGGTAAGCAAGAAATTACCTATGCTACTGCTAAAAGCATCATATTTTGTCATATTTTCTTAAATGTTACGACAGAACCGCGTTGCCTTCCCTCAAAATCACGCGTTATGTGAACTGTGCACCAAATATTAAATGTCTATCTGTCCCGAGGTAAAGTGATATAACACTTGACGATTTTTTTCATCGCACTATGTGGCAATATTGAGGTGGCGCCACTGTGTGCATAACGCGGAACACCTTGACCTTAAGCCTCCCCCCCCCAAAAAAATGGTTGATTTGAGCGCAACACATGAATGCTTTCTGTCACTCGCGGAACTGGTCAAGAAACAAACCCAGCGTTTCAGGTGAAGTGTCACTCAATGTCTACTGGTATTTTTGGATCGCCACATATTTACTACATGTTTCTAGCTCAGCTATCGTATTTTTTAGGAAATAATAAATATGAATTTATATCTGGTTATTGATACACTATCAGAGTTAAAAGTGACAATATGTTATTTCGTTTTCTGATATGAAAAATGTTTATCCAATGTTTTTCATTGCCTGTTGATACTTTGTACCTTTGTTCCGGATTATTTTTGTGACACTTTTTACGACAAGTTTGACAAGTTTATTAGCAATCCATATTTAGTTTACACTTGTTGAGACATTGATGCCTTAAAGAAAAAAAACAACAACACTACATACATATAGAGAAGGTAAAAGAGCAGTTGATAAAACGGATACATTAGAAATCTTTTTCGATCATATAAATGTTCACATTACCCATTCGACCAGTTTAACTGTAAAAGGTAGCACCCATTGTCATGGTTTATCAGACACATAGAAGGATCATATTCAGGTAGTACACATATAGTTAAAATATGTAATCAACGCAGCCCCCCCTAAAACTATACCAGGAACACAGGATTCGTATACGTTGGGAGATGTTGTTCCATACGTTAGCTCCTAAGTAGGTGAGAGATTTTAAGGCGGAATTATTCAATGACAAATGGGAGCTGGAGGTGGCTGGTTGTTCGAAACGGGAGTGAAGATAATTTACATATAAACATATTTTATTGAAGCAATTAGAAAAACAGGGTGGTGCTCTCTATCAATTGCACCCAAAAGAGAGCAATTGAAGAAGATGACTGACAACACTTAGAACCAATAAAAATGATACAATGACTATGGCAGATAGAGTGGCAAACCACACGACTGGAAGAATAACACAGCACGTTAGGTGTTCACAGACATAAAACGTGGTTGGATTCCGGCCTCTAATTATGTAACCATATACTTGCATACAGCATTTAATCTCATATATAATCAGGTGTAAAATCTAGCTGTTTGAACAATATATTTATGAACAGCGTAAAATAATTATCATTTTCTATGAAAGTACAATTTTTAGATCCAAAAAAAGTGCTTCGACAGTTAAAGATGCGAGAGGCGGGACAGAATTTTGAAGTTCATCATGATGAATTTTATGTTCCATACATTTACAAAAATAATGGAAGGAATCCTCGTTCGCCATACCACAGGCACACCGTGGAGAGTGTATAACACCATTATTCAACAAAACTGACCAAACTATACTGCATTTCATTTGCAAGCGAGCGTGTAGGACTATCACTCCCTTCTCCCCCAGATACTACGATTTCTTACATTTCTTATGTGTTCTTATTGAGCATTGATTTGAGGTCTGACAATTTCAGAATTTCGTACATGAAAAGGAAGGCTGTTCCAAATTTTGACTGTGGACGGACAGAAGGACACATCAAAGAGATTGGTTCGAGTGCGTACTGAAGAAAGATTTCGATTTGATTGCACTTCATAACAATTTCAATCATGAACATAGTTCGGAAGTAGATTTTGTACACAAAAGGGAGTCAATCCATGCACAACTTTGTAAAATAAAGTTAATTTACTTTTGGTTCGACGTTCCGATTTTTTTTCTAAAACTGCCAATTCATAAATCAGTTTGTGCTTGGTACCTCAAGTTCCACCTGTTATAACTCATGCTGCTGCTAGCTGCACATTCTCTTATTGCTCAGATTTCGATGATGTTTATCCATCCCAGACAGCAGCTACACATTCTAGAATAGGGCAAATAAAAGAGAGATATACGATTTTTGCAAGATTTTCTACCGAGACACATTTGTAAATGTGTCAAAACATTAACCACTTCCATGCCTTTTTAGTAATCAGTAATTTCGTTTATGTGTCTGCACCATGTCAAAGCTGATCGAAATATATGTCCGAGATGTTTGTTTTTAGTTTCATTTGCAAGGTTTGATCGATAAATTTAAGATCTGGGTGTGTTTTAGATATTGTCTTCCTCGAAATATTCATAGATTTAGTCTCTGATGCAATGAATACAACCAGCCGCTGTTTAACCCATGTTTCGATTTCCTGCAGATGAGAATCAAAAGAAGCTGCTGCTGAAACAGGCTAATTAACAGTTATCAATAAGGTCGTATCATCTTCAAATAATCTTATGAGTGATTGCTCTACCTTTACTATATCATTTATGAAAATTAACAGTAAAAGACCCAAAACAGAGCCCTGGGGGACACCTGCTTCGATTCGGCCCCCAAGATTATGTGCCACTCTGGATAACCACTCTTTGAAGCCGGTTACTTAGATAGTCGTTAAACCACATAACTAACAATCTGTCAAAAGCTTGAGAGATGTCTTAGAATACAATTCTGACCTCTTCTTGCAAATCAACAGCTTGACAAAAATGATGGTATGAGAATAACAATTGGTCGACAGTATTGTTACCAGGTGTGAAACCTGACTAACAGTTGGAAATCACCTGTTTGTCACGGAAGAAGTTAAAACATGTTTGAAAATGACTCGTTCAAAGACTTTGGCCAAACAGCTTGAGAGCGAGATAGGTCTGTAATTGCTATAGTCATGGGTTTGGGGTTTTTTTTACAAAATTGGGACAACATTGGCCTTTTTCCACTCACTGGAAAAGGGTCTTTTTGACAGTAAGTTGTTTATAATTTCTAGTAAACGGCTAGGAAATTGCAGGAGCAGCTTCCTTAAGAAGACGTGCTCTGATTTCATCTGGCCCATTGGTCTTTGTAGTATCCAGAGATTTCAGAAAGAAAATCATTTCCTTACTTCTGACTGAAATAAGACTTACAAATTCAGCAGGAAGTGGAAACTCCTTAGAGTTTGTCTGAGGTGTAAAATTTAATTCACTTACTTTGCAGCTGTTTAGAAAAAAATCATTAAAGATATGTGCCTTAATTTTGTTTTCAGTTTAAGTACGATCGTTATTAATGATTTTCAGTACTTCAGGAGATCGAATCTTGTTTAAAAAGGATTTGATGGTGTGCTGCCAGCTTTTCTGTCGATGTTGTGCATTGTTAAGAGAATCATCAAGGCATTTGTAGGAAGTTTGCGCGGCTTAACTCAAATTTTCCATGCGCTTATTACGCAATTCTCTGAAATAGGGCCACGAAGACGGATTCTATTTGGCTTTTTATGGATACGGTCAACCATTCTCTTAGCAGCACGAAGAGTATTCATTCACCATGGAGAATCATTAGGTCTTATTACACTATTATTTGGGATACACTCCTTTACAACACAAAGGAAAAAAACTCGTCCATTTGGAACACTGAATTTTGACATCGTCAGAGTCGAAGCAGAACCGCCAGTCACACTGATGTTATATATTTCTATATGATTCAAAATTTGCTCGATCATAATTCCAAACAAACTGAGTAAAACATGGATTTTTCGTTCGTCTGAATTACAGATTTGTACTAATTACTGAGTGGTCACAGTTAGCCAAAGGAGGAGATACCTTGATATTAGAGGCATAATTGGGGCATGTTGGTTATACTTCTTTAATAATTGTAACAGTCTTACTAGGGGTATTTCAAAGCCTAACTCGGGTATAGATAAGATCACTGCTCTATTCCCTAAGGTTAACTTGTGCTAATTAATCTGATAAAGAGTGCTCATCAATTTTCCCTGGTGAGGACATTTTAGGGTCGTGGCCTGTTTGGAACACAAAATGCGTTGCTCATGTGGAATGAAGTACTTATCCCTGCTTATAATATGCAGTGTTAGTTTACCTGTGTAGCAATAATATGTGGGTCCCTTGGAGAAATATGCATTGATTATATTTCCATTTTATGTTCCTACTTTTAAAGGAATGCCACCAGCATGGAATATCTGTGAAGATTTGGTCAAGGCAGGATGATTATGTTTCAGTCACCCCCGTTGGTGTATTGACGTGCGTATTTGGTTAAACGTATTTTATTTCACAAAAGTGAAAAAGGATCGAAAAACAAGCGCAAGGCTTATACTAATTCTTCTCCTGCTACACAAATGTACAACTGAATATAACAAAGATATCGCCATAGCTCCATTGCTAGAATTATACAGATGGCTAACCCATATACATAGAGTATATACAATTTGCGCATGAAGATATACTTGCCACCTTGACTCATGCTCAAGTAATGATACACACAGTTGTAAAATTGATATCCCATTATTTGTTGCACGCTCGAAAAAATACATTTGTATATATTAGTTTTTGTTTGTGAAGTAAGCATCAAAGGCGTTTAGGGTCCAAAATGAATTTTTCTACCAAATTAGACAAGTTCCGGTTCCAAGCATGATCTTTATCGAGGTCACCATATATTAATTTGTGTAAATTTATAACTTGTGAAGATAATGATCCGAAATGTCTATTTCTTGAAATAGCATAATTTGGACACTGTAAAAGGTAGTAACACACTGCTTCCTTTTCTAATCCGCAAGAGCATTTGGTTGAGTCGATCAAGTTATGTTTGAACATATGAATGTCAAGGGTAGTACATTTCACATGCACTCACATATGTTGTACTTGTGCTATTCGATTTCCTCCAGAATAAAAAGCTGGACGTGTGCAGCATTTTTGTCCAAATTTCTTTTAAAAGCAGATATTGAGTTTGGATTTCTTGTTTGTAAGTCTAAACGTGGCCGTGAAATAACAGTACAGGGGAAAAAGACTTTTTCCTTTGCTTTGAACTGCATGCTGTGGGAGTGAAATCTTGAGCGTGTCTCGTCGGAATTACAATTATGGGATCTCAAATTTTCTGGCTTTCAGAAAATATCAACTTCACAGCACTTACCACAGGGAATTTTCAGTTCGGGAATTACTGGACAATTTGTAAAACTCACTTGTCAGGCCCTGGCTAGTTTGGGATCTGGTGAGTGAAAATTATTTTGTTGACTTTTGTCGCTCGCAAAAAGTTTCAGGCAATAGGACGGTGGTTGTACATCCCCACCTGTAGGTGGATGTCATTGTGAGGAAAAAGCAGGTGCATGGTTAGTGAATGTTAATTAGGTGAACATCTAACGGATTCAGCAGAAGCTTGTATATAGAATTTGACGGGGGTCATATCAGCTGTAAAGTTTCTAAAAGTGTACATTTAGATTAAGTACTTAAATAATGAATTATTTGTAAGTGTTAACAAATCGAACTTGAATTGCTGAATACGAAAACTCTTTACCTGTTTTTGAGGAAAGCAAGAAAATCGCGCTCACATCAAAAATTGAAAACGTTTTCTTGTGTGAAATGAAACATTACACTTCTAGCAACAAAACTGTATTTCAGTTTTGGATAAGGTTTAATTCAAAGTGTACGGCATGTTTCAATTTTTAAAAAGTTAGAATTTTAAATTTTTATAAAACTTCTATCAGCAATGAAATTAAAGCTAAGCCCTCTCCCAAAAAATTTCAATCCGGTTTTGGAGAGCGCTATGTGTTTATGTGACATCATAAACTGAATCTAATTTTCATTATAAATGCTATTTGTAATTTTACGCAAAATTCAATAATTTCCATTAAAATTAAATTATTTCAATAGCAACAATAAAGTTCTATATTCAGTACCAGAATCAAACTTGATCTTATGTTTTCTGTTTTATGGTATTAGCTGGTAGCCATAGACAGGAATCAAACATTTATCCATGACAGTAATAAAGTACACCACGAGCATGTGGCAACTGGCAACCCAACCTGTTATCTTTGGTATTTGCAGCTAAAATATGGATTTTGTTGTGCGTTTAAGAATATCATATTTGTTCTAGGCCAATCTAATTACAGTTTTTTCCTTTTTTTTCTTTCTCTTTTTCTTTTTTTTCTTTTTTTTTTTTGCGCGTTCAAAAATATGACATGTGTTCTAGGCTAATCTGATAACAGTTCTATTGTTGCTTTTGGCAACCTAATTTGCAATTCATGTTACCCTTGACGTGGTGTTTGCACGCACTTTACCCATCAAAATGATGCATTATGTATTGGCAGAAATCTGTGTGTAGCACCTTCATTGTTTGGCAGCAGCATATTGCCATGGGTTCCTTCAATATAAATTACAATAATTTTGTATTAAGGTTATTGTATCATGCGAGATGTGTTTGTCTAGCAGACTGTCCATCTGCAATCAAGTTCGAAGAGGCTCTTCTATGAACATTCTTTATTTCAGACGCCGACAGACCGGTATATTTATGCATATTGAAAGACAATGCGGCTGGACCACCCTGTCACGCTCTTCGCCTTACTATACTCAATATACAGCCGCTAACAGTTATTTTAGTTCTGTTGGCAGCATTCTTGCACTTCTAAAATATATATTTACTTTTTTAATACTTTTCATTCAATTACTTTGTTTGTAAAAACAAGAAGAGGGGAAAGGCACGTTAAGCCACTTTGTATTTTAGACAGGCAAACCTTGCCTTGATCCATTTACCTGTTTAAACTGACACATTTACTGCCCTATTTCTCATACTTAGAACATGCACCATTAGTCTTTCTTGTTTTGCATTTGAGGGTCTTTTTGTTAACAAAAAGGAGCATAGTGCGAATACCCAACAAATAACTATAAAGTACGGGGGGTGTCGGCTTCGGCTGAGCACATTTGTGGTGTGTGGGCTACAGAGTTCCTGCGTACGTACGAATGCATACACATGCAGACCACAGACCACAGTTATAAATCCTTCTTTTTTTCATATTAGCATTTTTCAGTCTAAAAAATCAGCATTTTGGTATTTAAAAATTCCGTGAACGGCATTTAAGAGATACAAATGTCAGAAAAGCATGGATGGATTTTTGTCATATAATTCCATGCGAGTTAATTTTTGATAATTGAAATACGAAACAAAACCTGGATGTCAGCTTTACGCAGGTTTTTGAACTGTGCTCTTGCAAGGGTCACATCCTTGTCCTTCCTCACCATAAAGTTCCCACCTGGCCTGGAAGACAGTGCACCTATATGACCACCAATAAAGCAACTCTGTGATGCAACAAAACTGACTTAGCTAACTTAATTTAAACAGAAGCTACGGCATGCTGAAAACAGTATTTTCACAATTACGGACTGTTTCCGTCGTGATGCGCAACCAGCCAATCACAGCTGTGGTCTGTAACCTGCACGTGTTGCATTCGGGGATGGGTATAAAGAAACACCGGATTGCACCGTACCTGCACAAACACTACCAAAACTCCAGTAAAGTATTTCATTGCAAACTGAAACAATTTTGTTCTCCCCAATTAACGAAACGAAATATTTACTCTGCAACCTCGATGCCTGTACGAAGTACGGGCCAATGCGTGTTTTCATTGCCGTGCACTGGTGCAGAAGCGGCATTGATTTCCATCAGATGGCGTCACCTACCCACAATCAATGCAAAACAATGCAACTTTCCTGTGACACAACTGAGAAACTTAATGTGTCCGTCATCACAATCACGGAGTTAAACTGACTGTAAGCAGTAAAGAATCTTACATGGCTGAGAGTGAGTTACTATATTTCTCTCACAAGGGATCGTTGTTCGTGATTTTCCACACCATCAAAGACCCCGAACGAGAGAAAAACAGTAACTAACTCTCCAGCCAGGTAAGATCTTGTTTATTCTATGTTTAATTGTATATTTATCGCAAAAATATGGCCTATGAATACTTTCAACGCCGACCTGATGTAGCTTATTTTTTTACGCTTGTCGCTGTTATTCTACATCACGCGTGACGTATAATCAAACATCGCTCCCGCACATTTGATTTTGTCTAAATGTTAATGCATCATGTCACTGATGCAGGCCCGTCTTGTAACAATGTTTAGGATATGTGATCTACAGTGAGTTACTACTTTCGAATTTCACTCTAAAATGATAATTCACCCTCAACATAGAATAAATTGTTCTCTAACCTGCCGACCCCTTCTTTTTAAAAAACTTGTCTACATGTGCATTTGTTGAAACCTACTGTCATGATTACAGGTCCGCACCAAATAATTTAACATTACAACCAAACAAACAAATATGTTCTGCTCTTTTCTTAAAGGGCATCCTTACATTCATAATTAAAACACACTTATTCTCTTTGATATGGCTCAAAATATCTGTCTTGCTTTATTCCTTCGATTTTAACACCAATCAGCACAGAAGTAGTATTTGCTATCTATAATGAAAATACTGAAACATTTGACCCAGACCTGAGGTTACTGGTGTAAGACCTGTACGATTTTAGTGATAAACAAGCTGGTTTGGCGAGAGGTCGTATCTCATCTGCAGTACGGCAATATAGATCACGTGACAGAAAGTCATGTGCTGTATTGGGCATGCTTAGCAGACTTCTGTTCATTGGTTTTTGCCAGAGCTGTATGTCGGTCATTCATATGAATTTCCGTCAAATATCTTCAGCTACGGTGAAAATCACGTGCTGCATTCAGACGTACTGATAGAAAAACAGGGGTGGTTTTGATATTGTGTGAATAAAAGATACTACTCCAAAGATATGACGTATGCTTATGTGTCGACCTCAGTATGTGTTTGCAGAACATGACTATGACGTTTTATACTGTTTATTTCATCACAGTTGTCATATTTCGCTATATTTGATACAGAAGTCTGTCCATTCCTGTGTACATATTTTTTAGTTGAATAATATGGGCCAAAGTGTGTACTGTAGGCCATATGAATGTCTCATGTGAGGCCTCACAGGGAGCAAAGCAGGTCATGCAGTAATACTCGTAACCAATCCAATATTCACATACAAGCTGAATGACACTTTACGTATGGTGTTGATTCCTTTGGAAAATATTTGTCCACATACCTTAACCCCTCGTCTAGATGTTTCAACTTGGGGAACTAAATGGTCTCTTTGGTAATTTCCAGTTCACAGGGTTGAATATGTATGAATGGACACACACACACACACACACACACACACACACACACACACAAACAAAGAAACATATGTGTATATAACAGTTCAAAAGTATTTCTCCTCATTAATGTTAGGGGTTGATCTCAAGCATTTATTTTTTGCAATGCCTTTCTAGAAGTCTTGTGCCACACAATGGTTTTAACAAAGGTGTTATGTGACATGTGGCGCCATCTTCAAGACAATGTTGGATTTAAAAACGTTGACTTGGTGCAGTAAAATGTTCTTTGTACCTCGTCTTCACTTTGAGGACAGGCTTGTTAAGAAAATTATCTGAAGAACATCAAACTCAGTGATTATCTTCATAGAGATTTATTTATGTACGTAATGGTCTTTTCCTTCTCGAGTGAACCTTTCAGCGCAGACTGGTTTGCCTGCATGTGCAGTTATGATTGTTAAGTTCAATTCCGAGTGCTTGAACAGTCAGGGGACGGTTAAGAGGTGAAGATGTGTTTTGATATGTTATCTTAGTTTTGGTTAGAAAGACTCTCAACATATAGTGTAGAAATGTTTAGGTATATTATCACACGCATCAATCTTGCTGCTTGGCAAAAGTGACAAAGTCGAAGAGAATGATAAACTTTCGATATAATAGACTGTGAGTATATGAACGTTGCATCTGTTTTATATATGTCACGAAATGACGTGTTCTGGTCGTATCAGTAATTGAAAAATATTTGTCACACTGAACTCTTTCATCTAGATTAAAAGTGTAAGCTTCTGACACTCATTACCTGAATCAAAGAAGATATTCCCCGCCCCAAGGCGCCAACAATAAAATTGTCGTCTGCTTTAATGTTTTTTTTACTTAAATTTATTCCGACAAAGGAAACAGTTTGAACAAGAAATGAAGATAAGAACTATCAGGATAACATGCCCCTGGTCGACATTTTTTTCGGCGCGGGATTAACGCAAGTGTACATGTGAAAGCAAGACTTTAATTCTGCAAAATGAATGACATACAGTTAAAACTTCAAAGATACTTTTATCAATCTACATGCAACATAAATCAGTTTGTAAATGAATTAGCGTCATAAGGCTTTCTTACCAGAAAACATCATGCGCTACAACGTTGGTCTGTGCCGATATGAAACGGGATTCCACGTCGTGTGGTGCATCTCTCCCATTTTAAATCTCTGGGCTGTCGTCCAAATTTTTCAACCTTTGTTGTTGTGTGCACTTTCTGAACCGTAATGTGGAGCTTTCTGGCAGCAACTGCAACATCCAATCAGAAACTACAACTCGAGTATGGTACCACAAGACCGCTTATTGTGTGGAATGGTCATTTTCAAGGCAATGCAGGCACAAATACAGCATAAAATAGATTTCTCTTGATAGCCTGTAGAAGCGCGCTAATCATTTATCAGATAAATACGTTGGTATATTGCTTGTATTTTTAGGTTACACGCTATGCATACTTCTGGACCCGATACCGGAGACAACAGCCAGTCGAGAACTTTGCGCAAAAAAGAGCGGAGGGTTTTTATGTTCTTCAGAATCACATCTGTCCTCATATCTATTTAAACGCTGTATTAGAATTTCTGAATTACGTTATGTCTATAATATACATATGTGAATATATACATATATACATATATATATATATATATATATATATATATATATATATATATATATATATATATATATATATATATATATATATATATATATATATAATCTTTATTTCAAGTAGAGTACAATGAAAACAAAGAATATTAGCACAGAAGCAGCTATTATTCGACAGTGATATAAGTTGAAGGGATGAAAGACGATGAATATACACTGAAAACAGATGCATATGTACAGTCAATCCATTTACAGATCCATAGCTTTCAAAATTCAGAGTTCAGGAAATTAAGTCAGACCGAAATTCTGGTTTTACATTGGATACATATAGAGCATTTACAGGAGGGGCCGAACCATTTGTCAATCAGAGTCTTGAATTCATTTAGAGTGGCAACTTGCTTAAGAGCAAGAGGTAGAGAGTTCTATATCCCCCCACCCCACCCCCGGTACCTCAGAGAATTATAACCGTAGGTGACAGAACTGTATTTGTGTAGAGAGCGCTTGTTTTCATCCCTATGCCTATATGTATATATATATCTTTTGTCAAACATATCGTCAATAGTAGCTAGACATATTTCATATATAAGTTTGTACACTTCAGTGGATAGTTTTCTTAGTCTACGTTAGTAAAGAGAGGGTTTCTGAGAGTGCACCAGAAATTAGGCATAGGTGCTAGAAAAAATCACTATACACAAATCGGAGAGCTCTTTCCTGTATCTTTTTCATTTCCCAAGGGTTTGTTTGCCCACATAGATGCCATGCTAGTGGACGGTAATTGAAATTTGACAGTATAAAGGTATTGAAGATCGATAGCTTTTATTTGGTATTTAGAATATATTAGAGAACCTTCTTAGAACAGAAATTTGCCTGGCAGCTTGCTTTAAGATATGTGTAACATGACTCTGGGATATCAGGTTATTGTTTATATACTAGATACCAAGTAGCTTGACACACCTCTCTGTATTTATGGTAAAACCATCAATTTGAAATTTGAAGTTATATACATAAGGATAATTGTTTGTACCTATGTTAAAGTACCTTGATTTTTTTTTTTTTTTTTGATTTGGTTGCATACCATTTTGTCTGAACCATTCAATGCCCCATGTTGGCGGCATATTCAAGAGTTTCTTTCATAATAAGTAAATTGTGAGCATGAAAAAAACCAGTATACTATCGTCAGCATAATTATTAAATGTCGCAATGGTTTTCTATATAGCAAAAGAAATGGTTCATGAAAATACAGAATTGAAGGGGCCTTAGAACACTTCCTTGAGGGGCCTTTCGTAGACTTTCGTTCCACTCCACTGCCGTCATATTTCACTCTTTGCTTCCTTTTGGCTAGATAGCTAGAAAGTCATTTACATGCCACTTCAGACACTCCATGGAATCTATTTGATTCAGAGTAGTGACTTATTGGTGAATTTTGGCACGCTCCAAAAACACAGGTTTGTATGATTAATAATAACATCCTAAACCGGGAAACTCGCGTAGCTTCAGGTCGAGGCTATTTTGTTTGTCTATCATATTGCCGTGCCTGTAGGCTATTCATATATTAGTTATAAAATAATACATTGACGCACAGGTATAACTTGTGACCCTACAACACACCAAAATATTATTTCCAAACTATGATGAGATCGTACAGCGTGCATGGCGGCCTGATAAGTAAACGAGATTTTGGTTTGTACTTGATGAACGCATATTTTGCTGATTCGGAATAAAAGATTAAAGCTTTATCATCAGTGCAAGAAGTTCTCTGTAAGTCATAGCCTTCGTGACCTGTACGAGATGAACCATCAGAGGGACATGCGATATTAGTTTGTGTCTTCTCCTTTCAATCGCAAGTGAAACCTTTGCACTGCTCCGGCAATTAAAAGGAATGATACATTTACGCACTCACTTTTAGTTTATGAACTAATCTGTGATTGGCTTAGCAACCCCGCGGAGATAAGTCAGCCTCATTATCTCCTGTTTACGGTAGTCGGACATGCTTTCAAGGGCTAATTGGCGGATCACAGTATGACATCAGTGGATAGTGCTTTATTCATGTGGTGACATCGGCACTCGATTAGCATCAGCAAAAACATATCCCTGGAATAAATCTGTGTAAAATATGAAATATAGTTGATATCATCAGATAACGATGACGTGTGCCCATCCTCCAATTTTTACATGGATCTTTCATGCCCTATACTTTGTGAACAATGTCCGATTCATTTTGTTGGTCCCTAATGGACTTTTCTTAATGATCAAAGTACCCCAACGGAGCACCACACAACTCCCTCAGCTCACACAGATACAAGTTGCAATGAGTGATTTTCCTAGTTATATTCTCTTCCCTCATGTCTCTTTAGTATATAATTGAATGGTGAAAAATTAGTCAATTCTTTCTAGTCATTCAAGAACGAAATATTTCTATTTTCGTGATTTTGTGATCAAAATTAATCATAATCTTTACATTCTTTACACAGCTTTCCCTTTAAACAATAGTATCTAAAGTAAAGCCAATATATGGGACTCAGGTCGTTGACTTTTGTCCAGAATGGTAAATGACAATTACACGCGCGCACACACACACATAGTATATATATATATATATATATGTATATATATATATATATATATATATATATATATATATATATATATATATATATATATATATGTATATATATATATATATATATATATATATATATATATGTATATATATATATATATATATATATATATATATATATATATATATATATATATATATACATATGGGACTAAACATTGTATATATATATATGTATATATATATGTATATATATATATATATATATATATATATATATATATATATATATATATATATATATATATATATATATATATATATATATATATACATATATATACATATGGGACTAAACACAGATCACGTCCATCGTGGTTTGCATTATTTTCTGATTTGTGTACCAGGCTGGGCACGCCAGCAATGTTAACTCATAGTTGCTTTAGTTGCTCAAAACATATGTACATATGAGCAGATCTTTTGGGCCAGCACCTGCGAATGCGTGTTAAATATCAGTGACCACACTAATTAATATCTGCTGGTCCAGGCATGCTGCACGGGACACACTTATGCGGCGCAGTGTGGTGTCCAAACAAGGCAGACAGACCATGACTAAGTTTAATCCATTTATTAACTTAACATTTTCATAACTACAAAATAGAAAGGAAAAGAATAATGCTAATTATTTTCGCTACCATGACAGAAAGTCACTACCGGACTTGCATGTCTGAGATTTACCTCTCTTTAAGAGTCACTTTCTTATCAGCCGGTTACCGTATACATGAAGTTGCGCGTCAATATGTTAACCAGTTATCGCATAGCAAAATTTAAATTTTGAACATTTGTCGTGTGCAAACTTTAAAACTTTTTTAGTATCTCGCTTGCTCGTATAATTAATATACGCTAAAATACAAATTTAGATAGTCAAACATTTATATCTGCCCCGAAAATACTGAAATTTACGCATTTATTGCATATTTTCATACATAACATACATCGAGGAGACAAGCGCCACAAATTATGCCCAGAAAACTAAATATTTATCTTACATGTCATATAGAGTGGGCCTATGGTCAAATCTCCGGAACCCGACACAACCAAGTCCTCAAATACTCGGGCACATATCTCAGGACCTGGGTGTCGCTAAAAAGACAAAATATGATACGGGTATCAATACGGTACAAACGAAACCTCAATATTTTGAATCGATTTTCGAGCAAATAATTATCATATTCACAAAATAAAAAAATGCCAACTTACGTCTGTAACTCCCTGAAATTGCATGGGGGAACACACCCCGAAAAGTGCAGGGAAACCATCTAGGGAGTCCACCTTACTAGATCAGTTTCCAACTCAACAACCCTCGCGAAAGAAAACCTCCGCCTTTTATATCAGCTCAAGTGGACAAACTAGATTCCCGAATCTCAATAACAAAAGACAGTTACACAGGGGAAAAAATACTTCCACTTTTGCCAATAGATGTCGCTGACGACTCGGACGCTCACTGATAAAGGCAATAATATCTGACATGACAAGAGTAAAGCTACATTCCTGTAAAAATTCATTTCCCGTGATAGGAAATCACAGGCAGCATGTGTTCTCGTCACTCTTTAACGTGCCAAGGTATGTTTCCATGGTAGATCGTTGAACGACATCCGGTAAACAATGGAGCGGCAAATTGCGACTAATTCTGATAGCAATTTTTATTTAATAACAAGTGCCGAGGTCAGAAATTAAACTGACAGCGCGGGAGGAAGTAAATGTGTAAAACGGGAAGAAAACACCCACTTTAAACATGCGTGAACAAATGTCCAGGTTTACTAAGGCCTAACAAAAATAATTGTGTGGTTCCGGTAGCCCGACCGCACCCTACTGAAAAGGCCCGACCCCCAAATAAATTTTATTAAACATAAATAAAAAATTATGAACATTTCGAGCCACCTTCCGCAATCAAAATTGATGGATCCTGGCTGAAAACATTTATCGACAAAGTGGCCGTCATGTGCCGTTATTTGCACTAAAGGCAGCTCAAACACAGCATTTTACTTATGGAGGGTTAACCTGGGCCGATGAAACAGCATAGCTGCATAGTCACGGTTGTTCAGTAAAACAGCACAACCCGGGTTGAAAGATTCAACACAGCATTTCATTTCAGCTTGTCGGGAGGGTTAACTTAGGCTGGGGAAACAGTATATCGGCATAACCACGGTCGTTCGGTGAAACAGCACAGCCAAGGTTGTTCGGTAGTCGTTATTGTAATATTTCGCTAGGTTCCAGATGTCCGTGCTCCGAGTTACCAGGGCAAACGGTTGTTAAAGTACCTTTAAAACATGACTTGCTATCTTAACTTTAATCTGCCTACACAGTTGTGTCTGAAGCAGTTATCATCGTCAGTCAGAAATCCAAATGCAACACGATACCTGGAGCCGGCAAATTATGAATGTTGGTAAGTCCTTTTTTGAACCTGGCACAATGCATTTGCACAAAAACAAAAACAAAACAAAACAAAAAAAATCATATGGATATCAAAGTGAATCACTGCCACTGCACATATCATACCATTACCAATGCTCTGAAATATTTGCAAAATATATACTTCTGAGTCGCACGTATCATAAACCCCCCCAGAATCGCTCCAATACTATCATCATTTACAAACAATTGGGTGCGGACTCCACAGTTTTTAAAATGGCAGTCAGTCAAGTATGTGGGTTAGTCCTGATTGGATATTTTGTAGAGGTAGTATCCAAAATATGTATGTGATTAGTGTTAACAGAAGGTTAATTTTTCGAATGAATGTAATGTACATGTAAAATATATAATGGGACAATATAAGCATCACCTAAAAATGTAAATTCGACGCCTTGAAAGTTAAGCTGTTAGTGGTGGTGGGCCCGAGAACAAGAATAATGTATCAGACTCTAAAGTCGCCCTCTGGCTATGGATGAGGTAGCAGCACTGGGCAGACGTGCCAAGCGCCCCACTGCGTCAAAATTGGAGCTCAGTGGAGAAGGTTGCCCCGATGGTGGATACAGGTCCAAAAGTACCTGCAGTTTTTTTATATATAAGTGGTGAAAATGTGGTGACCGTGACCCCACAGATATTTAAAGTCTACATTTTTGGTGCATATTTTCAATTGCGATGCCACTATAACCGCCCTAAACTTGTCATTCAGTCAATAGGATGCAACTATTAGGTAGCATATAACTGTTGAGGCGTGGGTGAGCTTAGCTGTAACGCTCAATATGGTAGAGCAATAACTCTGCGTTCTCTCATTTACCGCCATGTGGCGCTGCGGACAGCTTTCATCCGGGTATTCAATAGCGGGTCAACCTGAGTGGCGTCGCATCTTATGATGTGTTAACGCATGGTGCAAACTGGGCGTTTTTCCTGGCGAATGAAATAACCAAGTGTAACTCATAATCATGATAATGTTATCATTAATAAATACCTTTTGTAGAAAGTAATGCAATCAAGGAATCAACCCAATATACACTGTTTTGGAGTTAATCACATTTTACTTTAACTTTTAACGCTACCTGCCGACCCCCCTCCACACCCACCCACACACATACAGTAACACTATAAAACTTGGGAATTCATCTGCAATAACATATTCTGATGAGGTTGTCTACTTGTCTTTATTTTTGACACAATGACAACACACCCGGCAAATGAAATACAATCGACTTCTTTAAAACGCGATGACCAATGTTGTTTTATCCTACTCGATCCTTCATTATTGCCCGTGATGAACCGGGTTTCATTAAATCCTTGCAACAGGAGTCTTACGAAATCCTCATGCTGTTGAGTCCATATTATGTGCTATGTCGATAATTTGCTATATGTGATCATTGCATTATCTTAATAACTGTCGAAGACTATTCTTTATTATTGCATTTCTTTCGACCATTCACATAGTCGAGTGGCGCTACGCAGGAATGTAACAAGCAGAATGCGGTTCCCGGTCACCGCGGTTCAAATGGACTTTTCACTTTTTTAACACAACATACGAACAAATGCGTTCATGCTCTGCCATAATACAATCTTATTTTTCGTGTGTGTAAAATTTATTAGCAGATATTACGTGAAAAGGAACATTTTTGGCACTTTGATTGCCGATACGTACAATGTTATCACAGTGTTTGCAAATCCGCCGAGAACAATGTTCACCCACAGGCGAGTACCCGGATGAAAGCGATGACTCGCGCCGTGTAGTGGAGGTTTCTGAAAACTTAAGAAACTGCCTTTCCCTATTACACGCTACAGTTGTGATAATTTCACGGTGAAGCCATTTTCTCTCTCTTGTCTTGTTTGCGAAACTTCTTTTTATCAATAAAAGTTGCAAGAATTGAGCACTACTGAACAAAAATATTTTGCTTGTTATAGTTCGAGTACGGAATAAAAAATACCCACTGGCATCTTCAGTTTTGGTCACTATGCTACCTTCGCTCGACGCTCATTTTAACGTGCGCCCGACTTCGGTAATACGGCTGCAACTCAGGTAATATAGTGACTAGGACTGACAACTGCGGACGTAAATGCCAGGTACTGATATATGACGATTCACGCAGACTTTTTTCACAGAAAAGCAAAAACCTGGGACTGCTGTGGACGAACAGCATAAAACGCTCACAAGCCATTGCCCAACTGAACAGACAATAACATGCTCAGGTAAGTACACAGGTCCTTTAACTCTCTAATTATTTAGAATACTGAGTCAACAGCTTTCATCGGCACGGTTGCAACCAACGAGCGCCAATGAAAGTTTTTGACAGTGGACGTGTTATCTTTATAGGTCTCGAAATTAATTCTCGTTTAAAGGTTTTCTGATGAAGAAACATTGAAACAGAAACATAGAAGCAGACGCTATTTTACATCCGGAAGTTTTTAGACTATATCAGCAGGAAAATGTCATTAATAGAAATGTAATTCATTTCCCAAAAAGCAAGGCATAAATGAATTTACTGTCTGCTGTGGGATCGTGGTTCTTTGTTGAACTCTCCGTGCCAGCACCATAACAATGTGGGACTTCCGTCTCTGCTGCTGATATATTAAGCTGTACTCGATGACGGTTTCGTTATTACATCCATCCATGTGCAGCAGGTGCAACAAGCTATAAATCAGGCATTGCTGCCAAATCTCTGGACATGTGGATGTTTACCATTGTTCTGTTTCACCTGTATGACCCATGTTTGATGTTTGGAACGACGGTGCCTAACAATCCGCAGGATTTTATATTGACCAGTTGGCGCCACGTTTTAGGGCAGAAGTATCTGCATGAGGATTGAAGCTGATGTGAAGATTAAGACAAAAATACATGGGCATCTTAAGCTCTAAAATTCTTTCTTGCAAAGATACTTTTTCTCCTTAGTGCACTCCCATCCCATTATGACATGCATTGTATTATGTTCATGACCTGTATAATATATGTATATATATATATATATACATATATATATATATATATATATATATATATATATATATATATATATATATATATATATATATATATATATATTTGCGTGTGTGCATGCATAACGCACTTCGTCGTCCGACGATTGCAAAGAAGAATGCGTTGTAAAGATGCTGTTATTTCATTTTATTTTGAGACCCATAAAGCTTTCATTTTTTGCATTAAAAGTTTGCATCACCAAAATATGCATAAAATTATCTATAACTACCTGAGTTAAGTGTCTTGGATTTGTCTACAAAGAATAAAATAACTAGAGATCAGAATATCGAAAGGAAGCCCCAAACACAAATTGAGCACAGATAGTGTTCAAAAGGAGACAATAAGAGTGGCAGAAAGAGCAAGAACTAGTGTGAAGATGTGTATGTAATCTAAACAAATACGTAAAAGACAGAGAGAGGGAGAATTATGATTGTTACAGTATACGTGTATTTGTTGTGTAAATTGCTGACTGACCTGTATCAGTACAAATAAATTTGTTGTCTCAGTCCTTGTCAATATGGAAAAGGAGACAAAACAATTTTATGACCTGCGAACAGTTACAGTGCGCATGGCGTCAGATTTATAATCCTTGATATTTAAAAGTTAACTTGAGTTTTGTAAATAAAGCATATGAGTGTAAATGGCGATTATGCATTGGAAACGGTGAAACAATTTGTGACCTCTGGTTTAAGTGTGTTTTGCACTCCTTTAATTTGCATGTACCGGCCAGATCTGTCCTTGACCAAGATGGGTTTTCGTTGACATAACCAATGTAACCGACCGACAGTATCAGATTCAGAGTATATACACACTTTTATGCTAAACCTGTAGGATCATGAAAAATGTTTAAAGAGCTGTGCGTGATGGACATTCATATCAGAATTTGACATGATCAAAAACGTATCAAAATTCGAATTTATTCAACATTTGTGTTATCTTTCCGTGACGTTCATTGTTATTTTGTAATTAATTCATATGTGCTCTTAATTACAGTAGGTGAACAGTTGGTACAACAGCCGATTCTCATCAGTCGTTGGCGTTATGGTACCATTGGCAAATAAAATAAAACCTTGCATTTGTATCCATAGGGGTTTTAAACGAGTTACCCGTGGCAAAACTCATTTAATTCTCATCCACGATGGATCAAAGATGATTATCAATCGTTACTGCAAGAGACACCAGAGATGTTCTTGTTCAAATACAAATATTACTTTTGAAGCTTTCAGACTATGAAATAGAGGAGTGTTTAATGAGTAGATGTGTGTCTCTCTGTTTGTCTGTTCTTGTGTGGTGATTGATTTTTACTTGACATCCTTGCAGTGTATGGTTGCATTTCCACATTGCCCAATAGGGTACAACATGTAACCATGAAACCACTGTAAAACAAAACTCATCAATTTTAACTATTTCTCCTCACAGTCAGACTACGAGAGTGCAACTCTAATTTTTCCAATGTGCGAAACGGTGGAAAAAATCTCTTCTAATAAAATCTGCGCGACACAAATTGTAGCAGGACAGTCTGTCTCCTTTTTAAATAGTCGTAACTTAAATATATAAAATCTACAATGCTATGACCAAATAGGATAACTTTGAGGCCATTAGGTATACCAAATAGGATAACTTTTAGGCCATTAGGTATACCAGATAGGATAACTTTGAAGCCATAAGCATGATACGGTATGAAAAAGGATTACTTTGAAGCCATAAGGTATCATATGGGAAACCTGTGAGGTTATAAGGTGGAGATCCGTACTTTTGGAAGACTAACAGATCCACCCACCGAATTTATACTACTTGAACAGATACCTGCTGGTTTTGTTTCTCCTCACACCAAAATCCCCAGATACTTTGATATTGAATTTGCTTCACATTTTGCCGGAAAATTGCACATGTTTAAGAAAACGTGACGTCACAGTTGGAGGTGACGTCACCTAATGGCACAGTCCACATTGCTAAGATGTTACCTTGTGGTCTCTAGGACAAGCAGACAGGATGAACTTCAATGAGAAATGTAGTCTATGTGAATACCTTTTATTGCAGCAAGGATGTGGCCTGTGCTGACACCTAACATTTTATGTGCTCAAATATTAAGCGAGTCATTATCAGAGAACCTCTACAATAACAGTACGCCTCTCATCCGCCACTTCTCTTGGGGCGCTCTTTGAGCCTTTACCTGCGGTGTCTGGAGGCAAAGCAATAAATTATAACCAATTCGAACGGCAGATTTCAACTAAAAACAGCCTTTTCTAAATATAAATAAAATCCCTAGCCCCACCCCACCCCCGCACAAAAGATAATAGCGGGTATTCTGTGTAGGCGCAGGTCATTGGTCTTAAGGCATAATGCTGCTTTTCTCTCAGAAAAATATTCTCTCTGAACTTTATCCCGTGGAATCTTTCAGGCTATCCGATGATATTTTTTGCCACGTGCAACCCAGTTAACTCAATGAAGAAAAACAAACAACCACATAATGATATATGTTGTCATTGCAGACATGTAGTTTATGTACTTCCGGTTCAACAATTTCGAAGTCACTTCAGATACAGTAACTTAAAGAAGTTCGGATACAAGCAGTGTCACTTCAAATACAGTAATTTAAGTTAGTTCGGATACACCGAGTGTAAGGTAGTTCAGACATAGTAACTTAACTCAGTTCAACATAAACTGAGATACATGTATACACAGAATAATGATTACCATACAAATCAGGAGCAACAGTGCCACATTCTCCGTGCTGTTCTGAACGAAAGGGGATAAGACCGCCCAATCTATCTGCGCTCCAAAACCAACCAAGTCACGGTCTACGTCAAAACCTATATCTTAATTATTCACTAGTCTATTATTGCACTCCAAGCAAAAAAAATGAAAACTCAAGGTTTAAACAGCCAAATGCATTTATCAATTGGTCATCAGAATCAGAATGAACACTCACGTGTTTCTGCAATATTTGATTCCTTCATGCTGTTAGTTCTTACTCCCATCAAGTACAAACAAGGCCCTATAGAGCTGCCTATTATAAAGGCGCAAATTGGTTTCCCCCTTTCCCGCGCAAGCTGCCCAAAAGTACAATTTCGTCTGTTTCGACGTTTTTATTTCCGTTTCATGCAAATGAAATGAACTTTGGCGACATACGCCGAAAATTTCTATGACGATAGGATGTTGTAGGTGGACAGCTTGGTGCCCTTGGGACACTCGGCGGGAAAATCTGTTGATTTAGTATTATTCTAGCCAAGAAAGGGTTAAGATTTCCTATGCAAGTGTCCACTAGGGAAAGCTGCAACTGACAGGGATTTGTGCAGAAAGCGAAAGCCAAAATAAACCTCAGAAAGGCTCCCGTATCGGACATCCGTCACAAGCGTCAGACATCATACACATGTATGTGGTATGGCAGGCATCGTTAATAACTGAATAATTGGAATCCACTGCATAAAAATTTATGATGGAGATATATTTTGAAACAAATTGCACACTGGCATACGCAGTCAAAGTAAAGCAGGGAAGACCAACAAAGACATTCATGTGCAAACAAGAAGGAAATTTGGGTTCTCCGAAAATAAATGACACTTTTCTTTGGCTGCCAAGCAAACAGGATCTACTCCTCGAGAGAAAGTAGGAACAGAATTTAGTATAACGATTCTAGTATGATGGTTTTACTTTTCTGTCAGCCAAAAAACTTATATCTGAGAGCAATACGGTGCATTGAACTTCAAAGCGATGCGAACTGCGTGATCATTGGCGGGGCTAACGCAGGCAGCGCCGTCTCCGGGGACAGAGTAGTCAAAGTAACCGCTCCCTGAGAGGACTTACAGGGTTATAGGTCTAGCCCTGGGGACAATATGTGCAGTTTAAAAGTGCCGACCTTTATGCCAGTACGCATTAACCACATCTTTGTCATCTTTATTTTTCAGATATATTCATCTGAGATGCTGTGCCGGCGATGCAGGCATTGATGACGTCTGTGATTCCCATCTTCCTAATTAAGAATCAGTAGTTGAATGTAATTGCACATGATCATATTCACTGATATCTTAGAAAGTGCGTGTCTTTTGGACCATGCCAGTAACGATTTCACAGATAACCTTTGCTGTAAGGACGTAATTATAATTTGCCAGATTCCATTTTGGAGATAACCTTTGATTTGAGGATATAACGAGAATGGAGTGTGTCATTGAAGCACGTACGTAGCTAGCAGTCTGCAATCTGTAATTGTCAGTACACACAGATTTAACTTCTCATCTGCGCTCTTACCCAATGGTACACCGTTTGTGTCTCAACATCAGATACCATGAAGCACAAAAAGCTGTTTGGTGGTCTTCTGTTGAACGTTAGCAGCAATATTATAGCTGGTTATGGTGCTTACCGTCACAACCTTTGCCAAGTTCAAATTTCTCGCAAAAAAAATTCATTCAGGTATCGCGCAAAATTTTCGAACCCAAACAATTTAAAGGTTTGTTCAGAGCGATTTTTGCGCCCCGGAAAACTGTTGATTAAGTCTAATAGTTGGCACTGAAAGAGTTAGTCCTGCGTCATAGAATCCAAGTGCACAAATTTTATTAAAAGGGAAAAAGATCGGGACATACTGGGTCTCAAAGGTCCGATGCCTTTATGCGCCCCCCCCCCCACCCCACCCCCACCAACCACCACCCCATCCCGCGACCGGCCTTGAAATGCGGTATTTGACGTCAAGCCGCAGGTTCATGATAGTGTTCCTGGCGAAATCGATGCTGAAAAGTACCGAAAACTCTTCACATCTGCGGACCAGTTGCTGTATTCCTTTGTTTCACCAGTTGGATTATATGTCATTGTTGTAAGGTTGGTCAAATTATCATGAATCTAGGTACATAATAAAAGTGTATGTTAGGCATTCCTGGACAATTTAAATGGTGGACCATCGTTCACATCGTTTTCGCGTCCCTAGTAATGCGCGCACGTGATGAAACCTTAGGGATGCCAATGATATGCTGTCAAAGATCAGATAATAATAAATAATAATGTGCGCATGTGTATCAGCTACAAAAGTGACCAGTTTATTGAAGGTTGCTTTAACATACAAACTAATGGGAATAAACAGTTCTAGCCCTCTAAATGTTTGTGTATTCAGTTGTGTATTGGGGCGAATACACACCTTGGGGCTAATTCTGACCTTTCCTATGGTTATTCTTAAACATTTTTGCCAAGCTGTTGATTTGCAAGAAGAGGTCAGAATTGTATTCTGGGACATCGCTTAAGCTTTTGACAGAGTGTAACATCCCGGGATGTTACATTAACTGGAAAAGGCTGGGATCACTGGGCCATTGTTATTGTGTTTTAATGACTACATAAGTAAATGTCTTCAAAGAGTGGTTATCCAGGGTGGCACTTTTTCTTAGGGCGGAGTCGAAGCAGGTGCCTGCAGATCTGTCTTGGGTCCTTTGTTGTCCTTAATTTTCATAAATGATGTAGTAAACGTAGTATAATTACCCATAAGATTATTTGAAGACGATACCACCTTATTCATAACTGTAAATGAGCTGGCTGCAACAGCGGCTTCTCTTAATTCTCAACACTGGCTGCTTGCTTTCAATATATCAAAGGTACATGTAAATCTATGGTTATCTAGAGGAAGAGAATATGTAGAACACACCCAGATCGTGTTTTCAGGGATCAAAATTTCCAAAACGAAACTGAACACAAACTTCGTGGACTTCTGCTGCGATGAGATTTGCAATGGTCCAGTCACATAAACGAAATTACTAGTAAAGGCATGAAAATAGTTAATATTTTGAAACATTTACAAATGCGTCTCAGTAGAAAATCCCTAGAAATCTTTTTTCTCTCTTTAATTCGCCCATTTCTTAAATATGGATCTGCTGTCTGGGACGGATGTACATCATCGGAATCTGAACCATTAGAGAATGTGCAGCTTGCAGCAGCACGAGTTATAACAGGTGTAACTAGATATACCAAGCACCAGCTAATTTATGAAGAGGCAGGTTTAGATAAATTATCGGAATGTCGTTATAAAACATAATTAATTTTATTTTGCAAAATAGTGCATGGATTGGCGCCTTTTATTTAAAAAAAAATCAACTGCTGGACTCTGTTCATGCTAGAAATCCTCATGAAGTACGATCAAATCGAAAGTTTTCTTCAGCACGCACTGGAACCAATCTCTTTGATGTATCCTTCTTCCCGTCCATAGTCAAACTGTAGAACAGCCTTATTATATACGATATTTGATGTTGTATGCAAGTACACGGTTAAACATATAAAAGGGCCTACTCCAAACTCCATCTCCCTATCTGTTAACACGTACCGTGCTGTGTTATTTTTCCAGTCGTGTGCCTTGCCACTCTATCTGTCATTGTTATTGTAGGGTTTCCTTTGTATCAGTCCTAAGTGTTGTCAATCGTCTTTAATTTCCCTCTTATTTGTGAAAGAAGGATTAATATAGGGCATAGCCCTGTTTCCTAATTGCTTCAATAAAATATGTTTGAACCAAAGCTATAGCCGGATGCAGGGGACAATTTATTCCAGTCGAAGTGACTATGACTATTCATTCACTGTTATTTTTGCTCTCAATGTGAGGTTGTTGGACCAGTTGGCAACGATCTGTACAACAAGTTAACAAAATCTTATACACATTTTAGCGCGGTCCCTAGCGTCTGCCAGTCGAGAGTGAACTTTAACCTCTTCGTAATGGTGACTGATATAGAAGGGACAAGTTCATTGATGCCCATTGCGAAACTTACTGTACTCAACTTACCTCTGTTGTCAATGACTCCCTTGAACGCTCATGTCAAACAGGAACGCTAGCCACGATTTCCCTACTTATTCCTTTTACACTGTTCCGCGATCCCCATTACATTCTCCATAAGTCCACCTGCCATTATTTACTGCACAAACGATTCTATTTGGCTCTATGGTGGGTTGTCCTGGATGAAAACATTCAATTTTGTACAACAAGCCGTGACTACGTATCTGCTAAGGAACGGATCAATCACACAGGCACGAGTTATCAAATCAATGTAGTTTGCTTTGTTTTTGATATATATGACCGGTAACTTAGCCTATCTGTGCCTCTCGTCTTTATGATGGTAGCCTTTTACTTGTCTCATTCCACGATTGTGAATTTCATCGTCCAAACATTAATTAATATACCCCAGTCAGTTTTGATTCCTCTTAGAATACCTGTGAGAAATATGTCGTGTATTTTTTATTGTCCATCTTTAACATAGTTGTACTTCCCATTTTGCTTTTATCTTCTATTGGTCCGTGTTTAGCCAAGTTGTACGTTACACTATGTATGTATGTATGTATGTATGTATGTATGTATGTATGTATGTATGTATGTATGTATGTATGTATGTGAGGACCTACATGTGTACCGTCTAGTCTTTGTGTGGCGACAGAGTAAACACATAATGTTAAATTGACAATGAAACGGCAATCGATGCTCGTGTTTCCCTGGTTAATTGTACTTGTCAACTCTGAAATCTTGTGTCAGCGTTGGCAGCAATTCAACCGTCTCAAGCAAGGTGTGTGTTGTCACACGTACTTGTATCAGTTTGTTATGTGGGACTGTGTGGTTCTGTAAACCGCTGATGTAATTACATTTGTAAGAATCAAACAGTACCTCATGACGAATGAAATAGACGAATGCCAAAATCAAGGACACTTGTCCGAGCAATGTTTGTCTTCTTTTCTCTAGATCGATCCCATGTTGTCCGGTGCGTACATTCTCCTTTTTGATCTCTGGTAAAAAAAATATCATACTTCTTTATGATGGGGATTTTTGTTTTGCCAATACCACCTTTTTCCGTTGGAAAAACCCAGATTTCTCTTTGTGTGACGTTTCTAGACACGGATAGAAAGTATACAAACCACAGAAGAAAAGAAACAACAACAAAAAAGCAAATTCTTGAGTAGTTTCAAATGACTGGACAAAAAGAAAAGTTAAAATGTGCTTGTACCATACTTCAGGCTACTGGTGAGTGTAAGTCGACAAAGTGGGGATGGGTGGGTAGGTAAATGAGTTATCCGTACTGGCGTACTGGGCATTTTTATTTACCCACTTTAGCACTTGAAGATCCCTAACATTTGTATTTCCTAGTCTAAATTTTTACGATTTCATACTTTTTGATAGGGCAAAGCTGTTACATGTACCAATGTATAGGAAGCCCTATCATATATATATATATATATATATATATATATATATATATATATATATATATATATATATATATATGTCATGCTAGGTTATATGTATTATATATATCTTAGCCTGATTCAAAAACATAAGAACTGGTCAAGGATCACCAAATCTGAATGCGAAAACTTTCAAACCTGACGCATATTTATATGTCAACGCTCCTAGGACGTTTTGGTAGGTAGGCTTCACCCGCCTTTATAATACTAATGTCCTGTTCAGCTGAGGACTTGTTACCAGAGGCGCAGAAGGCACACCAGGATATGATATATTAACACAACAGTTGACGGCGAAGTAGGCACACCAGGATATGATATATTAACACAACAGTTGACGGCGCAGAAGGCACACAAGGATATGATATATTAACACAGCAGTTGACCGAACAAATAAAAAGGTGGTTTGATGTGATCCCCCCTCCCCCTGAGAATAGGGACTTTTAAGCTCCGGGCGGCAAACAAAACGGTGCAGTCTTTGGGAATTGACTGCTTTGAATTAAAAGAAAGGAATCCTGAAGATATGATTGATTTAAAATACGGAGGTTTGACAGAGTGACGTGCATGGAAGTTGTAATGTTCTCCAATTCATAAAACCCAGAATTCCATGTACAAAACCCAGGGATCATGACAAAAAAAAAGAAACAGCGATTTGTGAGAAAACCTCCGGGTTTTGTGCTTGTAATGTTCAGTTATTAACAAAACCCAGGGTTATGTCAATTATTTCATCAAGAATTTCATGAACCGTTGTTGCTTCATTCATCAACAAATCGCTGGCGCTTGTAGGAATATGTCCGCATTTTTGCGGTTGAAATATTTTATTATTCACAATACCCTAACTTTTGCACCCATACAAGACCCTTAGATTTTTGTGATGTGACAAAATCCAAATCAGTGTAAATTTCATTGAACATCCTGAAGTTGCAAAAAATATGGCCATCAATCAGAGATAGCATTTTACCCCCTATGCATATCCTAACTATTGACTTGAAGTTGTTTCTAAGAGAAATCTTGGTTTTGTGACACTGCTGGTAGTCTAAGCAGCGCATGTTCTGATTGGGTATTCACAAAACCCTGGATTTTGTTCCGCAAATTGCATCTTACGAATCCCAAGGTTTTGTGATATTACAAAATCCGGATTTTGCAAGATCTCAAAACCATGGGTTTTGCACTGTTATTACAGCATTCACAATACCCTGGGTTTGTACTGAAACCCTAAGATTTGCCCAAGGCTGATGGAGGGTTTCGAACAAGCACATAGATGTGTGATTTGCTTACTTATATACACTATGTATAAAACCAAGGGTTTGTGCATGAAACTCCAGGGTTCTGTGATAAAAACCTGGTTATTGTATCACAAAACTAAGGGTTTGTGACGAAACCTAAGATTTCATATACAAACCCGGAGTTATAACAAAGCCCAAGGCTTTGTAGCAAGAAACTCAGGAATAAAGACATATATTGACAATAGGCGGGCTTTTTTGTAAATCCCGTACCTGTATAGCAATATATAACGACACCAAAGCACACCCCCCCCCCCATGGCCTTTAATGTTACCAGATGCCAGAGACCAATCATTGTGATATTAACATTGAGTCACACCATTGTCTAACGGACTGGCTGTTCTGAGTATGACTCCTTGGCAGAAAAATGTCTACAGGCGGCCCTGACGGCTAACTCCGATACATGTTTGTGTATGTTTATGTGAGTGAAAGGCCTATAAATGTCTGGTTTGTGCCTACAATGTATCATATTGTAGCAAAATAACGTACACATGTTTATACTAGTTTTTTTTTCAGGCCACGCATAATCAAAGTTAACAGAACATCCTGGCTATTTCAACACAAGCACCGTTAAAATAATGCCAAGTTTACTGTAAACGTGCTTGGTATTAATGATAAAGGTTGATCAAATGCTCACTGCCTGTTCATTGATTTCGATAAGTTCGGCGCAAAGTATACAGCGCAAGCCTTGTACAACCGCTAAGTGTTACAATACCGTTTACTGTTACAAGTAACAGTCTATCTGTTACAAGTAACAGTTGCGTCGATTTTTGCAACAAATAGCGCTGTTACTTTTGTAACAGATAGCGCGGGACTCGCAACGTTATTTGTTACAAAAATCAACGCTAAGCGTTACATATAACTCTCGACACAACCCTTTACATTATACAGGTAACTGCACATTGCTTGATAAATGAAGTTTAAAAAGGTATCCTTTGACTCGAAATATATTATATGCACATCAAATTATTAATGTTTGATTCATTTATATTTCACGTGTAATCAATTATATGCTACTATATATAGTTTGTACATCTATTGACTGTAAAAGTGAAGTTAAACGGGAAAAGGCACAGTTTGTCATAGGAATATGCCACAGTATTGCGTTAGATAATTTGTAACATTTATTTTCATGCAAAAACTACTAATAGATAAATAAATAGGAAAAATATGTGATGATGATGATGATGATGATGATGATGATGATGATGATGATGACGACGACGACGACGACGACGACGATGATGATAATAAAAATAATAATATCTGACTTATGTGATACATTACATTCATAGACCCTTTTGTATGGATACTCATGGGATAATCAAATGAAATCAGCCCTCACCTCCGGTGTAGTCATTTTATGATAAAGGGAATATAGGTTTTATGGTACAATGGTGAAACGGATAGTGCCCATTTTCAGATTACAATTACATGTATGTTTTAGGTTCTGCTTCTGCGCCCATGAAACCATACATTTGTAACTTTTTACAACTGAATATTTTGCTTTTAATCAAAAGGAAAAGTCCTGTATGAAATTAGAAAAGCGTATGCAACACTTTCCTTATGGTTAGACTTTAAACTTTATCACGTGACAGGATTTAAGAATTGATCTCATACGACTTGAAATTGTTTCAAACTGCAGATAAGTCTAGTAAGCCTTTTCCTTCGACTTTTATTATAACAATATATGTAAGCAGAGGGGTCTGAGACCTATTTCAAATTTGGGAAAAAATTCAGCCCCACAAATCTTCACCATTTCGAACCTATGTATCGTTACATTGTTTATTTTGTATTCCTGGTAATATGTAGGACACTTCTGGACCAATTTGGAGAAATGCTAGTGTCAACTTTTAGTTTATACTAAAAACTTCCACTAGAAATGTAAGCCACTGAACAAGGTTGAAAATTTGCAAAGAGAGACTATTGGTTTAAGCGGTGTATGCTCTAATCTGTAATCATTTAGTCCCAAATTAGACCTTCTTAAGCTAGTGATCTTAATATTCCGAAGTGGTTGCAGGATCATGCACAACCTGCAAAAGAGACAGCTGTTTTCCCGCACAGCATTGGGATTACTTGTGGTAAACCTATTACAGGTGTGGTGTTTGATAAAGACTTAAAAAGAATTCAGATTGCTATACAATGAGAAAAAATGGCAAATGCTATATTCTAATTTAATATCAATATACAATAGAAACTTTAGGAAGGAAGCTAGTGTGTTCAACCAATGTAAACAGGTTTTATCTAAAAATGTTGATGGTGTTCCAAGTGGGAAGAATGTTGCCAATTTTTTGGCTACTAAATATGAAAAATTATATAATAGTGTACCCTATGACACAAAAATCATGAATGATATGAAATAAGAAGTAAGGAATAGAGCTGATATTTCAGGTTCTCAGATATACTAGATATCGCAGATCGAGATTAGATATTTTGACTGGAATTTCTTTAATCTGCATCGTGTAAAATTGTACTATGCACACTTTTTGAAAAGATGAATCAATAAGATAAAATAAAATAAGTAAAAATAATTAATTTATAATTACACATGTGGCTTTAATGGCTCCTTCTTTCATTCAACAATTCAAATCACGCAAACCGAAAGCTGGGCGACCAGGGAGAGGCACATTGACCTCGGCCCCTGGCCTTAAGCAATGTGCCTTTTACGAGGTCCATGGTGTAACTGCAAAGTGCATATTGCCCAATTCATTATACCACAGGGAAACACGGGAAGGAGCATTGAAAAAAATTGAATTTGAAAATAAAGGTATAGATATGTTACCTTGTAGCAGACCATTCAATATACCGGCAGACCAGTTAATATCGTGTTACTTTCCTAGTCAGCAGACCTACATGTAAGTGCATTCACCTGATTGGCTGATCAACAACCACTATGATATATATATATATATACATATAAATATGTATATATATATATATATATATATATATATATATATATATATATATATATATATATATATATATATATATATATATATGTGTGTGTGTGTGTGTGTGTGTGTGTGTGTGTGTGTGTGTGTATGCACATATATATACATATATAAATATGTCAGGAGGACGGCTTTCTTGCATTTTTAACACTTAGCGGTGTTTGTAACGTTTAACGGTTTATAGGTATTATTTTTTGCAACACTTAGGGGCAATTTAAACATTTAGCGGTATTGAAATGACGCTAACTGGTACTGATAACAGTTAACGGTATTGTAACACTATGCGGTTGTACAAGCGTACCTATCAATCAAAATCAATTTCTTTTGTTCTGCCAGTACAATAAATCTGCAGTATTAGATATTTATATTTGAGGTAATTTGACGCACCTTGTAACTGTACAAACAAAGGACCCTCCCACTTTATGGGCAGTGCTTTATTCCCACGTAAGGCCCAAGCTTAATCACAGCGCAGAGTACTGTGACCTAAAACTGGGTCAGGAGCACCTGTGATGACCTGCTGCGGACCGTGCCACATCAGTCGGTTGTCTACCCAGGTGTCCGCGCTGGTTTTATTTCTTGGTTATTACTTAGTACGGCAAAAACTAAGATGATTTTTTAATATTTGCTGCTTCGATGTATTTAGTTTAAGATTTTTTTTCCATTTTGAGGGGAGCAGTTTTTGGAAGAATTCAATATAATAGTAGCTATATTTTAAGAATTGTTCCTTGTACAGGTTCTGTCATCTACCTAACTCTTGATTCAGGTGAGTGATGGTTGTTCTTTTTGCTTCAAAACTACCCCCAAGGGAAGACAACCTTGCACTGGCACAAACGTAGGAAAAAGAAATGATAGTTCTTGGTGATTTTAACATTGACTGCTACCTAAAGGTCAAACAGGTATGGCGAGTAAAGTGGTCCAAATGTGCAATATTTTCCAGTTAAAACAGATAAAAGATCAACCTACACGTATCACTGAAAATACAAAAACACTGATTGATCATATATATATTGTACTAAACCCGAGTGTATAGTAAACCAAGGAGCCCTATCATGTGGGCTCAGTGATCATAAAATCATTTTTTGTGTTCGGAAGGCGCACAAACAAAAATGTGAACCTAGGTCAATTTACACAAGGTCTTTTAAAAATTTCGATGAACTATCTTTCACCAACGACATAAAGCATGTACCGTGGTCATGCACTGTAGCATTTGATGACATAAATGATGCATGGTTGTGCTGGAAACATCTTTTTCTAGACGTCACCGATGAACATGCCCCTTACAAAACAATCAAAGTTCGAGGATAGAGGAAAACCCCTTGGGGTACAGAAGAATATATTGCTCTGACGTATGAACGAGATCACCTTAAAAACAGGGCTGAAAATTCAAGAGATCATGCTTTGTGGTCCCAGTTCAAAGCAAAACGCAACCATATCAATAACCTGAGAGAAGAATTAAAGGCAGATTATTATCAAAATCAAATCGTTAAAAGTTCCTCAAACCCATGTGGAAAACTCTCAAAAATATGCTCGGCAAACAACACAGCAATTCTGCGACTGTGAATTTGCTTAAAGCAGAGGGCAATCAAGAAGTCACAAACTCTAAGGGCATTGCCACCTGCTTTAGCGAGTTTTTCGTTTTTATAGGTGCTAAGCTATCCGAAAAATTTTCGGGTAGAATTACACAACACTTCCCCAAAGAAAAAAGGACGACTGATAAATTTGTTTTACAACCAATAGAGCAATGTTTTGTCCAAAAGGAATTATCAAAATTGCAACTTGCAAAAGCAACAAGCATGGATAGGATCAGCTCTGGGTTACTGAAGGTTGCATCCCCCTACATTACACCATCCCTCACTTATCTGTTTAATTTTTCATTGCATAGCGGGAATGTTCCCACTGAGTGGAAACAGGCAAAAATAGTTCCACTCTACAGGTGGGGATCGTGATAATACAAGCAATTATAGACCCATTTCTGTATTACCCGTAATTTTTAAAATATTAGAACGGGCAGTCCACGATCAACTGTATCAATTCCTACAACAGAGACAACTTATCACAAGATGGCAGTCAGGTTTCCGTCAAGGTTTTTCAACACCTACTGCTCTCATTCATGTTACGGACACTATTTTAAACCAAATGGACAAAGGCAACTATACTGGTATAATTTTTCTTGACCTTAAAAAGGCTTTTGATACAGTTGATCATGGAATATTACTTGAGAAATTGGGGTTGTATGGTATTCAGGGAAGCGAGCATATGTGGTTTAAGTCTTATCTTTTGGATCGTAAGCAAGCAGTTTATGTTAATGGTTGTTTCTCTGATATTTTGCCCATATGCTGTGGCGTCCCTCAAGGCTCGATACTCGGCCCTCTACTGTTCACTCTTTACGTGAATGATCTACCAGTTACCCCTCAAAGATGTACTACAGTGCTGTATGCAGACGATACAGCTTTGTTGTATAGCAATCATGACATCTCAAAGATCAAGCAGGCTCTAAATCATGATTTGGACATAGTATCGAAGTGGCTCTTCACAAATAAAATGACTCTAAATATAGATAAAACCAAGTGCTTGCTCTTTGGAAGCTCTTACAAATTACGAAATGCAAGCCCACGGGATCTCAAAATCGATGGCGATAAAATAGAGCAAGTTGAATTTTTTAAGTACATTGGCTTTTGGCTAGATAATAAGCTAGATAACTCTACTCATATATCAAAAATTGCGGCAAAAATTAGTTCTAAACTGTATATGACAAATAGTATCTCCAAATACCTATCCACTCAACACCGAAAACTCCTCTTTAACTCTTTGATTCTTCCTCATTTTGATTAATGTTCGGCTATTTGGTCAAATACTACAAACTCAAACCTAGAGACTTTTGTTATACTCTCCAAAAGAGCTGGAAGAATGTTACTTGGTGTACTTCAGTGCACTCCAACATCCGAAGTACTAGCATCACTTGGCTGGACTACCCTTCATGACAGATGGAAATATTACAAATGCAATATTCTTTTCAATGTCTTCCATACCAAAACCCCAAGCTACCTGTATGAAAAGTTTACCTTTAGTCGTCAAATTCATCGTTACCCCTCCCGTCATGCCACTTCAAATGGATTAACGCTTCCCAAAGTCAAGTCAAATTTCGGCAAACAAATGTTTCACTTGGATAACTGCCTGGAGTGGAATAGTCTCAGTGACACCACCAGGCAGGCATCAACAAAATTAGCCTTCAAGAGACTTTGTATGAAGGACATTGAAAAGAAGAAATATCAGTGAATTGAAACACTGTTTTTTTAATGACGTAACATATTTTAAATATTATATATAGTGTTTGTGTCTCTTTTGTGCATGTGTACTTTTAATTTTTTCAGGGACCCCTGGGAGAACAGTGTTGCATCACTGAAGGGGTCCCTGGGTAAAGAAGACGAATAAATGAATAAGAAACTCATGCAAAAAGTATATTTGTGATACTGGATATGCTATTTTCAAAGGTACTTAATTTGCATAACCACAAAATAAGTTTTGCAGATTGCGAATTGAGAGTGCACGGTGTTCGTGAAGAGACTGGCAGTTCTCTTACTAGGGCATAGTCTAACTGCAGCCATCTCTTCGTTCCCACAACAAGGTTCCAATCGGCGATTCTGAAATTTACACTACAGGTTTTACTTTATTTTTTTATTATTATTTTTTATGCTGTGCTTTTGCAGAGCGCTTTAAATGAATACATAGATCGATTATTACGCCTTCTAAAACAAACCGTTTGATTGTAAACGGAATTTACAGATATATCCGATGTTTTGGAATAACACATGGTTATCTAATTTGGCTCCATTATTTTCAGATATATCTCACATGGTTTGGTGAAGCCCATGATTGTCCTTGACTGCCTGTGAAGTAAAGGTTCAGTCTAATCGCACAGTATAAAACCTAGCAAACTATTCTCACTGAAAATACTGAGCAGATACTGTATCGTCGTAGGAATTGAAGTAATTTGCCCTGTTATCCGAGTTTATGGTATGCAAAACAGCAAATACGCTTCAAAGTTAATGTCATACATCTTAAGTATTCTCTCTCTCTCTCTCTCTCTCTCTCTCTCTCTCTCTCTCTCCTCTCTCTCTCTCTCTCTCTCTCTCTCTCTCTCTCTCTCTCTCTCTCTCTCTCTCTCTCTCTCTCCTCTCTCTCTCTCTCTCTCTCTCTCTCTCTCTCTCTCTCTCTCTCTCTCTCTCTCTCGTGCGCTTTTTTTTTGTGGGGCCGGGCGGGTACTTTGATGCGAAGAAGGGTGGACTTTGATGGACGCTTTAGCAAATTCTCCGACGTCAATTTTACAGTTCTTTCATCAGTCTCTGCGGGATGTGATTTTTTCAGCGATACTTAGGATACATATTTTTATACTGTGTCATCATAGTTACCTAATAAATAGACTTTTCAGTAATAACCGGCTTGCCACCAACGCCATGTCATGAAAAACAATGAGCAATTTAAAGTTGGCAACGACACCAAAATTGCAGTCTTAACTATCAAATTAGCACTCAATAAAAAGCTAATTCTGGCCTTCACATTTAATGAATTTATGCATGGCCTCTCGGATGTGAAGGCCGAAGCCAAATGACTTATACTTAAACGCTATTTTGAGCCGCATTCCAGCTACGAGCGGGTCTGCATTTTGAATACACATTTCCTTGTTAAATTTTAAGACCTACTTCCTAAGTCACAAGCTGATGAGGTCTAGAACAGAGGGCTCCAATATCGTCCCTGTAAAAAGGTAATTCAGTCAGGGGGGCTAGTGTTCGGTATGTCCATCAATCTCCATTGTAATTTGCACCATGATAATGTAAAAACAACTGCATTAAAATGAACACACATTTCCCCTGGTGAATTAAGATGATTAACTTAAATGAGTCTGAACGTTTTCTTTCATTAGTATCAGGAGTAAGCACTTTATTCTTGGCTACTTTAATTTGCATCCTGATGGAAATGCACAATTCTAGTCCGCAAGAAAATCTGTGTACTGGGTTGTGTTTTTCAGGTGAATACACTCACAAAAAATGTTATTTGCGACCGCTCCTGCTATGGAAATTTTTATAATAATTCAAAAGTGTCCATCCAGTTAGGACGAAACCAACCTCAAGAGGTAGCCTCATTTAGATCAAACATTCACATATAGAGTGTGATCTCGATCAACCCCTCCGATCAGCCACATTAATGTAATGTTAAAGTTATTTGTCCGAATTGAAGGTCAATGTCAAATGGCTGATCCTATGGAAATATTGCTAAATGCCAACCACAAATGCGGGTCTACGTTTGTACTTTTTTTTTCATCGCAATTGGTCATTGATCTCATTTTACATTTGTCATTTTGCTCTTGAAATTAATCAACATTCCAGGTAACGACCCTTGTTCTAGACACTCTTTTTCTTTTCTACAAACCCGAAAAGCTGAATCCGAATGGATAGAAAATGTGTTCCATAGGGAGCGTGCCTGGCCGCATATATTTACCTAATTACCACAGAATTCTTTGATTTTAAGGCCAATGTCAAACGGCCACCCCAACTATAACCAGTTATTTTTATGCAACAGAAACTTGCATGGCAAAACTAGACTTATGCTGGCATGAACATGTGGTTGTAGGCGGAGAAGCGTTACCTGCCTGACAACTCTGTGATCGCAGACATCAGTTATGACATGTTGTTAAAACGTAGTTATACTGCTTCGCTATAAAAAGACGATGCTTGTCAGACGCTTTAACACAAAACTTCTTCAACTCGTGTGACTGCAAGAAATTCATATATTTGTCATTTTTATAATATATAACATGGCCAACATATTTGCCTGTCACTTATCAGTCGTATATTTATTACATATACCTGACGTATAAATCAAGACCAAGTCATTCGAATTAACTCTTACATCTGTCAGATGTGGTGTAAAATATCACCGGCTCATTTAACTAATTGCTAGATTTATGTAAGGTCATTTTTTTCAGATGAATTTGCACACAGCGTAATTGGTACCATTATTTTCTGACCAACCTCTTCAAGAGGGAGATATATACGCACTTGAGAGACCGATGAATCGGCAAGCAACTTTTAACTGCAAAATTAACGAACAGTGGTCGTAAATGTCGTCGGCTTCTTTCCAAAGAATATCACAGACGATTAGTCAACAGCCAACTTCCGCATTCTTACACCCAGAGTGGGCCGTGGAAAGCTGTTTACTTAGTTCCCAGGGGGTTAGCTCCATCTGGATTCTAGTCTGAAGAGATATCTATAAAATTTCGGCATTGTAATGACGTTGATTTTTTTTTTCAATACTCTGCCACTCCGTGCGACTGGTTATCTTGGCCAAAATAGAAATTAGAAATCCTGCGTGAATTTGCTGATTACGATATATTAAATGTTGTCACGAGACCCATGCAGCATGTGTAACTGTGTATATTGAGACAATAAGTTTGCAGTAAAAAGCATCATGACCAAGAAAATGTATATTGCATCTTTTATCACTTTATAATGAGAGTACACCGTTACGTGCTGTAGAGAGAAGCCCTGAACGTGCATAACTATCGATGAAGGAATGCGCAAAGTGAACCGTCACACCCGTGGGTTATCCGGGTTTTGAAACATAGACTTGGGCTCCAAGCCCAGAAGCTCATAGGCTTCTAGATAAATTGTCTTCAGCCTATCTCATATATATATATATATATATATATATATATATATATATATATATATATATATATATATATATATATATATATATATATATATACATACACATGAAATGTATGACTGTCCAGTGCCTGAGTGTATATGGAATATCCAGACTAGCGATCTCAGCATGATTAATGCTATCGCCAGCTCCTATGACAGAAGTAGGTATTGATGATGTGCATACAGGTACTGCAACACGCATACATAGATACGAAACAGGTTTGGTTGCATGTTGCTGTCATATGAAATGTAGATTTTAATTAAATGTTGTTGTGAAAATCTGTTGAAAGCCATCGTGGCTGGCATGTATATATATATTGTCAGCAATGCTGTTTCACACTTACCTGGCAGCAGGTATTCTATCCCGGTATCCAATGCGCCCTTGGCTATTTTAATTTATTTCCTTACCAACAATTAGCATATTAATAGAAACAAATATTAAAGTGGCAAATCTAGTAATTAAAGGGGGATATTGGAAGGCTATCTGGATCATCAGAGAGAGTCAGTGCTCACGTGACATCTCCTGACCAATCAGACACGACAGGCGATGTCAGATGGTCTTCATTAGCAAATGGCTTCCTCCAAACTCACGGTATCGTTTGCAATTTTGCTTCGATATTGTGGGAGATGTCTGGAAACATTTTTATGTGTCTCTGTGTGACATATGAAACTTCATCCCAATGTTAAATTGTTGTAAATATATATATATATATATATATATATATATATATATATATATATATATATATATATATATATATATATATACGAATTGTACAATTTCAGGAGCGGGGCACACGAGGTCACAGGCCTCCGCTGCCCTTCCATTAAATTCCGCTGTGTTATCATCCCTGAATAGACCCATGCGACAGGAAATCTCACTCGTCGGATCTCGCTAAATTTTGAATAGAAAGTCCTACCCAGTTCTGTATGCTTATGTAGCATGTCTGAATATGTGAAAAGTGCAAGATGGAAACCCAAGTCGCTTGACTGTTGAACAGATATGCATTGCATGGAACGTTTAAACATTGTTACACACCAAACGTCACTGTACAAATATTTCGAGGGCTAGCCTCGGATTTCGAGCATTTGTGGTACTTTTATCTTATTAATTTAAACATTAGATAAATTACTATAGTTCGCTACCTTAGAAATGATCAGCACATTGGAAGCAAGACATCTGTATCACTCCACCCACTTTTGAATTGTCTTTGAAGTGGGTTTGAGGTGTTAAACCACAGCAAAAGGCACAGTATGGATGATCTCCATGAACAAGTCACATATGACGTCATCTTAATGTGCGCGGCGTGTATGACATCATGTTAATGTCCCCATGACATGCATGACGTCATTGTATGTATACATGGCATGGTTACATTATTGTATGTACATCTGTGAGGCAGGCTCTAACACCAACTTCATGTACACGTGACACAGGTGAGATTAGAATCATGAATTCATGATATCTGCGATATCATGTTAACACCTTTGTGCATGCATAACGTTTACAATATCTTCCCCTGCGCAAAGGTCACATGTAAAGTAGCTTTTATTCGTAAGGACGTTCCTGTCTTCAAATTTAGTGTGCATTTGACATTCTTGACATCTTCATCTCATTTGAAGATATGTAACATTATGTTCATCTACATGTAACGGATTAGCTATTATCATATACGTACATGTAACATGTGACATTTGTATCATGGACAATGACATATTCGGTGTCATTCCCATTAACACATGGCACGTATGACGTCATTTTCATGCAGACTTGATCCTCACGGCATTACCATGACGCACACATGCAAGGGCATCCTTAAACATATGTGGACATAATGCCATATACGTAAGACTCTGGTGACGTCACACTAGGGTTGCTTGGCACTCATCCGCCCCTCCATGTCTGTTTCCGTTCATCACTGGTGCCTTAAAGGTTGTCATGGACGATCGCCTGGCGTGCATATCATCTGGAACCATCCTTCCTTCATAACACCTGCCGCAAAAGAGTAATATGAAATGTCTCCTAAACACTTTATTAAAGGTGCAATACAGCACAAAATTGACTGCAGAGTTAACTGTCAGCAGCATGTCCGTGATTTCTCGTATTCCCCTTGCCAAATAGTTGGCGTCGTAGTAGCCAAATCCGAAGACAGTGGACATAATGGCGTCCGGAGTAACACAGATCATAAAGACAATTATCACGGACAGCAGCATGACCGTGATCCTCTGCCTGGAAGACATTCTGCGCCTGTTGGCTCTGGTCCTCCTTAAAGCCTGAACTATAAAATAGTTGAGGGTACAGAGTAATAACAGTGGGATAATGGACCGTAACAGGTTCTGTACCCATGTGTATGCTGTCACAAAAGTGGGATCATTCCACAGTTCCGTACGTTCAACTTCAACGACAGACCGATTAGTTCTATTTTGGAAAACGGTTACAGTCCTATATCGTAATCCTAATGGAATGGTTAGTATACCCATCGAAATAAAAACTGAAATCGTTATTACACGTGCGCGTGATATACTACAAAGTGCACGTGCTCTCGTAGCATGACACACCATGATATATCGCTCAGCGGCTACTGATACAGTAATCCAGGCTGTGACACACACTGACATATTCATGATATAATGAGCGTAGGGATACAAATATCCTAACGCTCTATTTCCCTCCACGGGATTGGTATGTAGTAAGAAGGTAACTAGAACGTAAAAGGCATCGTTGATCAGTTTTATAGAATCCGCTACCGCCAAGCCAAGGAGGTATACATTGGTTGACGTAGCCATCTTCCTCTGCCCCAAAACTATAATGCTCAGAATATTACCCGTTAATCCAAAAAAGCAGAATATAGGGTAGCATATGAGCCCTGTAATAAACTGAGCCCTGAGGTAAAAGTCCTCATACTCTGCTTTGTGTGTGCTGATATTGGCGGCGCCATGTAGACTCTCATTGCTGGACTTCCAGGCCGTTCTGTTGCAGTCCACTTCCATCGCCTCAGCTACCTGCAAGCACAGATTGTTGACAGTTAACAGCATACTCTTCACATACAAAGTAGCCCTCTCACCTTTTTTTACCACAACATTGACTGTAATAAAGAGTGGAATATTACATATACATATATATATATATATATATATATATATATATATATATATATATATATATATACAATGTTTTTCAGAGACGTGAGAGGACATTGTGTAAAAGAAATATAATCTTGTTGAAACGTACCTTCTGACTACGAGTCAGTAAGTCATTATCCATTTATAGTAGAACCAACTTCAAGTAAAAAGGACAACCAATCATTTTAAATTCATAATAAACAGAAAGCGCCTCCTTCTTCACCTAGATCTTTGAGCAAAGTGGTTGTAGGGTCATCGTGGGCAAATTTATTTCTCACCCTCGTCGACATACTCGTTTTTTTCATGTGTACCATCATCAAATTCATGAATACCATAATTAATCTTGTTCTTATTAATATATTCATCATTTACATTATTCCCACTATATTTGTCAGTATAATCATCGCTATTCAGTGTATCAACAACAAGACTCAGCTGACTTGTCATCACCGTTACGTAACGTATACTGACCATGATCTCTGTTATCGTGATAATCGGTCTTATCAGTGTCATCCTATCTTAATGATTGCCATGGCCCTAACTCGCCATAATTTATTATCAGAGCAATCCTTTTCATTCTATCCCATTTAGCCTCCAATTTGGAATAGCCATTGCGTTATGTGTGAAATTATTATCTTGCTATTGACCAGCCAAGATGTTAACAGTAGTCCAAGATATGGATGAGCTAGAGTTTTACATGTGTCATTGGCACACTGTCGTTTCTTAAACCTGCCACAGACAGGTATAACATTCAACCTTACCAGTATATTTTGGAACAGTACTACTATAACATTCAGACTTACCAATATAGTTGGAACAGTACTACTATAACATTCCACCTTCCCCGTATAATTGGAACAGCACTGCTATATCATTCAAGTTTACCCGTATAGTTGGAACAGTACTACTATAACATTCCATCTTTCCCATATAATTGGAACAGCACTACTATAACATTCAACTTTACCCATATAGTTGGAACAGTACTACTATAACATTCCACCTTTCCCGTATAATTGGAACAGCACTACTATAACATTCAACTTTACCCATACAGTTGGAACAGTACTACTATAGCATTCAACTTTACCCATATAGTTGGAACAGTACTACTATAACATTCCACCTCCCGTATACTTGGAAGAGTGCTACTATAGCATTCAAACTTACCCCGTGTAGTTGGAACAGTACTTCACACATTCATAGGTAACGATACGAATACACAATTAAGAATGTCCTTTTTCATGAGCAAACTCCTCTTTATATGTTTTTGTATCGTATAGTTCTTAGCTCAGCAAGAATGGATGGTTTCACATGGAATGGAGCATATCCCTTCTTTTCTAAGGAGATCTGGTAATTTCAAAAGGACTTGTATGCATTGACATCCTAAATAGTTTGGCCAAAGTCGGGCTCCATGATAATTGGGTCAGGACCATTTTTCAAAACAGAGCGCACTAACTTTTAAAGAACAAGGAATTGGCTCATTATTCAATTGGGAGTGCACAGGAGGTCACGCTTTTGTTGTCGACAGGCATCGCGACTGCAATTAGTGGAGCCCCATGAGCCAGAAACACCGGTGATTCTGAATGCTAAAAGTGAATCATGACATTGATTTTACCATTATTTACGATATTGTTTGTCGGTAAAGTGTATTTCATGCCTAAAACAACTTGGGATTGCCATAAATAGGCAACAGCTGCTCAAGTTTATATGTTTGGATGAAATTAGGTTTGGTGCATATTTAGCCGTACGAATTGCCATTGATGAATAAATTCATTTTGGTCATTTATGAGGATCCCTGTAATATAATCGCTAATTTCTACATCTATTGTAATTGGTATATAGAGGGTAATCACATTTACTTGATGCAGCATTTCGTTTATTATAGAAATTCATTGTTTTAAAGCCATGCTTCCTTTAAAAAAAAAAAACTTTTTTTTTTCAAAGGCAGCTAGCTTTATTGTTTAAAAGTACCACGACTACATCAACAGACAAGTGTATACTCAAAGTACAAAGACGTTATGTTCAAAACTACTTTAACCGCATTAAAGGAGGAAGCCTGTATTTTGTAAGCTAAGAAGAGTGTTGCTCGTGTAGCCCTGCACTTGAGGAGGCTGGAATGGTTTGACCTGCATGCTACTAGTCTCTCGGGAATTGCCTGACTGATAAGAACTTGTTCGTGTTGTTTGCCCGGTGTCCACGTCAGCTTAAGTTTAATAGGCAGCCTATTGAGCTGTTCAAGCTGTCTGTCTTTCCCTGTCTCTTTGTCTTCAGACTTGTTAAAGTAATGGCGGACACAGATCAATAGGTTGTCTTGATAGACGTACAGACTTTCTTTTTCCATTTTTACCTATTTTTTTTTTCAGTTTCAACGCGCTCAGTGCGTGGATACTACAGTAAAATGGCTTTATTTCTTGACTTTTTACAATGGTAGGCGGACAAATGGTTCTTTGTGAATCAAACAACCTGGCATGACCGATAAAAGTATTCATTACAGATTATATCGCTTTGATGTGAAGTCCTATATAAAACACCGATATTGCTGTCTTAGGAATGCAGTGATTGTGTGCTTGGCCATATCAACCGGTCACATGCAAAAGTACGCAAGTACGACTACCCATTCAGCGGCACTACACACTTTGGGTCACCATCAACGATACCTTCAGCACTTTTTGAGCTGCGCCTTTATATTTCTCAGGGCCATAGTCCTCTATTAGGGTTTTAGTCAAGTTTGAAGATGGGTAACCTTATCCAACTGCTGAGGTTCTAGAGCCACATTACTGAATTTGGTGTCGACATCAGGATTTAAGAATTTTTGAGCTAGGGCTTTGCATTGCATTATAGTCCTTTTATGGGCTAGCCAAAGGTAAAAGATTTCATACTTCATGTTCCAATGGTCCCGTACGTCCGTACGTCCAGCCGCATTTCGGGTGATAACTAGAAAGCTTTTGGAATTGAGATATTTCCTACTTCCAAGTGCTTATGTATCACTGTAAGGCCTAGAGTAAGTGCAAATCCCAGAGAACATGGACCTCTTTTTAAACTTTACGGGGCAGTTTTTGTGTATTTGGTCTCCGGCTGATAGCAAGAGAACTTTCTGAGTTTGGACTCTCAAATAGCACACAACTATGCATCGGCGTACTTGGTTTCTGATTCATGGAGATTACCAAGGATATAAATGAGGCGGCGCGTGGAGCATGGATCTAGCAATCTCTTATTGTGTTTAAATTTGACAAGCAGACACTTTGTTCCTCGTTCATGTGGCCTTCAAAATCTGACTTGTTTTTCTTAGCATTTCCGCCAAAGTCTCCCATACATGGCCTAGTTAATACAGATTGCAGTGAGAAATGAATGTTTTCCTGCCGTTGGTTGTGTAACTGTGGCTAGGAAAGCCTGTATAATGGATATAACTAGCAGTCAGTTGTAAGGATAGCTTCATTCTTATGGATTGGTATTGAGCCACGGTCTTGGATCACTTCTTTATTTGTTTTGCAGCGACGGTGCTTTGTTAATCATTGCTTGGTGGGGTTAATGGGAGGTATTCATGTTACCTGAGATACTGTGTCGCTCTCGTGGCCTGCGCTAAGGAACTGGACAGGCAGAAGGGCGGATTCGTGTAGCAAGCAAGAACAATGAGATTCCATGAAAAAAGCAACATGTCAAGAAACCAACAAGCTACAGAAGAGTCATTTGCTGAATTCAAAACATACAGGATGCTAAACGTGTTCACGAAAAGTTCACTTTTTGGGAAAAAAGGTGTTATTGTGGATGGTTAAGGAACATAACTGGAGCAAGTGCCCTCATCATGGCGGTGTCTTTGTTCTGTTGCTAAGCAAATGTGAGGACCAGAGCAGGTCTGCAGTCAATATAGTTAAATATGAATACCGCCAATTGCGTAATGGATATTCTCATGATTGACAGTTAGTGGAGTCCATTTGGTTCCCATACTATATATATTAAAGACTTCATAATATTGAGAATGCAGATGCTGCTTCATAATGCAAAGACTGACTATATATTACCACCAGACACTACAGAGTTTCATTGCATGAAGTTATGAGAAGTATGGATCTTGCAAATGGATTAAAATCCTTAAACCCTGAAACCGCTAGCGATTTACGCAATTAATAACGGTCAAGGCTTTTCTATGTTTTGTTTGTTTATATATATATATATACATATATATATATATATATATATAGTATGGTTAAAGACTGAGCCAGCTGTCTCGCACGGTGCACTTTAATTAGACTTTGAACTGATGATAATGTTCAAAACAGCGCAACTCTTTTTGGTAATAAGCACGGAAAGAGTTAGCTTTTGTTCGTTTTGCTTAGGGTTTTCCAGATGGAAGCATTTTGGTTCAGGACACACATACTTCCCAGGTCTCCAAATCTCCACATACTTAACTTCAAATGGAATTGATGGAAACATATCTAAATTAGGTGGACTCTCATAAAGCCTGTCTCCGGATATCAGAGGTTCTATGTGTGCAAATGGAGGGACATTTCGTCTTGACATGACATAGTCATAAAAGAAAAGTTATTGATATTCTGTCTTCCTCCATTTGTGTTGCATTATTCTGTGTAAATGCGAGCTTTGCGTCATACAAGAATATATTAGCTGCCAAAGGGTTACTGAGGCTAGACAAATACACAAATTAATATCAAAATAGGATTTGTGTCCTAGATTAACCATAATAAGGTATAACAATAATCAAAAAAAATATTGATTATTTCAGAACAGTTAATTGTTTATATTCATAGAAGATTTATTTTTATCATTAAAATCACCAGGCTTCACAGCCGCCCAAGATGGTGCTCATAATTCGAGTCATATTTGTCTATATTCTAGCTTGATCAAGTTAGCTGATGTATTGCCCGGCTCTTTCCAGTTTGTTGTCAACCCTAGTCCATGACATATAGCCTGATATCGTAGGTAGCGCTAATTGCTGATGCAGCTACTGCCGGCTGACTGAACAAGCTGAGAGCTTATAGCCCGCCCCAAAACTGATGAACAGCTTCTTCTGTGAGCATTTGTGTGTGGTTCTGATTAAATTCAAACTTATGAGAAAATCAAGATGTTCTTTATCCAAAAGACAGTTTGGTGTCAACATCTAGATATTTTGTTACCTAGAAACTTTCGATCGCATTAGGCAAGAATGAGTCATATTCCCATACTCAATGTGAACCAATGAGGAACTAGCTACCTGAAGAAAATTATGCAACTGGTACGATCGTTGATTTTTTTAGAGCAAAATGGTATGCATTGTGAATGTAAAATATAAAGAAGTGAAATCTGAAAGGTTGTCCAGGTAACTGAATCAATATTATTATTCCTGAGAAAAAGCAGCGTGCACGTTTGATATGGTTGTTAAAATTGCATATGGATACCTGCAAATTCCTCATAACATTCAGTTCGGCAAACTTATGAAGTTGCCACTTTAAATGGAAAGAGTGTTAATGCGACAGAAAACACTAGCCATTCTGACTGAAGTGTCCTGCACGTTATGTGCTGAATATTCTTTCCGTGCTCTTCCGCAAACACATGGTTCATGCAGATAATTCATAGACCCCCAAGAACGCAGAGCTCATATACCTCTTAGATGTCACAGACTAAGCTGCTAAACTAAGGTAAGTCGAGCCCATTGATCCTTTATGAACGTGTGCTTTCATTACCCTTCAGCAACGTGCAGGTATTGTTGGTCAGAATGATGAAAATTACCGGAAAGGAAACTTACAAAACCGGTCGTCTTACTCGTAAAAACTCCACACAAAGGTTTTTGGGCTACTGTATTTGTGAATGCAAGACAAAATATATTTTAAATCTGTTAACTTTTCCCTTGAGATACATTATATGGATTTGCATCAAGTCTCTTCCAACAATCAGACTGCCGGTATGACTAAAGGCTTGAGAAAGACAACAAATGCTTGGCAAAGGGACCGAACGTGCGGAGACTTGTAAACCCTGGTGGGGAAACTCTTATGCAGCAACAGACGTCATGTCATGCGTGGTTAATAAGGTGATTTCTCGTGTAAAGAGACTGCGGCAGGAAAAATTGATTTCAAGGGCCAAGGAAATGGTGTCTATGAAATTTGCTGCCGGTCCGTTTTTGTTTGTTTTTTTTTCTCTCTCTCTTCTTTTTCTTTCTTTTATATATTTTTTTTATAAGCGCACCCAACCCGGTTTGTTTTGCTTAAACACTGGTCATCTGGAGTCTTTAAGACTCCTCCGGACTCTTTTGTACGACTTTTGAGGGGTGCTTGTGACTTTTGAACCATTTCATCATACACTTTGCAGGTTTTCAACCCAACATCGTTGCATTTTAATAAAAAGTTTATTTCTACCAACGGGTGGATTCGATTGTACCGTCTTTCAAATGTCCAGCCCAGCACTTCAACCATTCGGCCACGTAGAATGGAACCTGCTGGACCATAATTTGTGTTCCATTTTGAAAATACAATCTATTATTGTAAGGACTCAGTCTTTGAGAAAGGACAAGTGAAATTTGTTGTAGTGGGAAGTCTTTTATTCTACGCCCAGTTCACTTAGCGGACGCCACCTATGAGTATTATGTCGATTTGTTTACATTAACATACCACCTGAGGGTCGACAGACGCTGGAGTAATCTGTGTGTGTGTGAAAATGCTTGCAAGAAATCGAAGTGATCATGGATCACACAGAGTATTCTCCTCTTGCATTAACTGGCAATATATGTGATCATCCATTGCATTTGTCACCAAAATACCGCATTGTTGACATTGAATACATAGATGCCTATGTTACTGCCTAACTAAACCTCCTTTTATGGAATCTCCTTGCACACTAGAGTACCGGCTATTCTCGCGAGAAACCTCAGCAAAAGGGAAAGCTCTTATTTCAGTGGTAGCATGAAATCTCTGTGTTTACCAGGCCGTAATACTGGCATTTAGGGTGCGGGAGGCAGGCAAATACCGTACAATGGCACCATAAGAAGCCGACTTTATTGGTCGTCTTGGGAACACAACAATTTATTGAGCAATAAGGATTTGAGATTTTCTTTTAAAAAGTTTCGAGAACCCGCATGAGCAGAGAGTTTGCTATTTTGCAATGCATTGGGGGGGGGGGTAGTGAACGGATCACTGTCTCCGCAGACAAGGTTTGTTAAACAAAGAATGTATAAAATATATCTGATCTATAGACAAAGCACAACTCGTTGTCTCCTTAGAAATATTAACTAAAGAATGTATTTTGTTTTTGTCTACTTCCCACACGACCTCCTACCATGTTGAGATAGTATGATGCTGACAAAAATACTGTCCAAGGCAGCATATGTTGTTACGCAATATCTGTCAAAACATGTCCTTACGACAGGACCCGATATGTATTATCTGCACGCATATGGGTTTTGTTATGTTACAGAAGCTGCTTGTGTCCAGACAGGTCGTCAAGGAACCCTTCTCAAATCAGATTTAACTTGATACGCCCAAAAACATGTGAGAACACGTTGTCATGTCTATTTTCAACTTTTTTTTTTTTAATTTCCCTGTATAAACCAAATGTCACTTAGAATGCTGACATTACATTAATATCAAACGCGCTATAACGGTCTCAACTGATGACGTTTATCTTAAAGATTAAAATTTGCTGACGTTAGATTAATCTCAAACGTGTTATAACACGTACTCGTTATGACACACTACTGACATTCTGGTGGTCCTCATCAACCCCTGAGGACTACCAAATAAATCATATGAAATATACAAGGACCGGAAGTGCACCTATGGTTTGGTTTTACTATCTACTATTATTATATGACGATCTTTTTACGTTTGCGATCAACCTGACTCGAGTAGATGTGTCTGGACGGCATCATATATTTTATTGTTAGGTATGGATGATATTTTATTACAGTGTATTTCAAAAGTGAAAGGCCGAGTTACGCGGTCTGTGCAATCTAAACTTATAGTGTACAAAGAAATGAACCGTACATTATGTATGTTGTAAAGAAATTGGACATCATATACCCAAATATATAGCCGAGTTATGCGGTCTGTGCAATTTAAACTTATAGTGTACAAAGAAATGAACCCATAGTTGGCCGTACATAATGTATGTTGTAAAGAAATTGGACATCATATACCCAAATATATAAGAAAATCATTTTTGTGCCTTTGTCTGTCAGCACTCAGACTGAGAGCAGAAAGTCGACTATGATACCGTCTTCCTCGAGATCAGAGATTATGCCAAAGTGGGCATTTACAAGATAAGGCGTATAAGCGTCAGTGGTGCCCTCTAGAGTAGGACACAGAATCATGGAAGCGCCCCCATGGTGTACTCGCTGTGCCTCATGAACAAACAACATGTTAGGGACTTCAAATAATCAGTGACCATTACGTATCAAGATTGATATCCAAATTCAATCCAATTTCGAATGCGTCTAAATATGACAAGTAAAAATGAAGTGACCAATTACATACAAGTTCTGAACACTCATCAAGCCATGCATCTGCCACCAAACTCCAAACAGACAACAGCCAAGAAGCTGACGTTAGTTTTCAATGATGTCAAGGAGACTACACCAAATTCCGTGTAATCAAGATTCAATCATGATCAAAATCGCTAGCCACCAAACAAGCAATGTCGACATCCAGTAAGATCAAGATAGACATACACCAGACATAAATATAGTATCGAGGAAAACATCTCTCTCCCGATCTCTCTCCCGACTTGAGACGGGTACTAACTAAAAGTTGGTAGTCGCTAAAATCGATTTGATGCATGCGACTCTCAACTTTGATAGGTCTGTTACTTCATACATATACAATTACATTGCTGAGTACAATTGACTCCTTTCACAGAACCAGCAAAGCATAGACTTTTCTCACCTCCAGCAGACTGGAGAGGGCATTGCGGGGGTGAACACTTGTGGCCATAGGGTAACGCATGTTAAAAGTACCAATCTTTAAAGTAAATTTGAGATCAATTATAGAAACATTTACATAAATTATAAAACTTTTTGATTAGTATGACTGTCAACATCAGAAATATACCAGGAATTTTTAATTTGAAGATGTTAGAAACTTTTTACAGGCAAAATTATTGAGACCCTCATACGGTAGTCCGTATCTGTGTACTGACCACCCACACTTTCATAGGTGTCAGTTGGTTTCTGACACCTGTGGGGTTAATCACCAGAGTAGTTTGTGAAACCTTTAAACTGAATACATTTTGGCAGTCTGTGCTCATGATTCCACAGCATATGGCTCTGTGGGATATTACCATTCATACAAGTGTGGCGTTTACAGGGCAAAATACCATTGTTTCAGTTATGGCAGACACGTCACTGATAAGGCAAGCTTTACTGACCTAAAGTAGTCTTAACCTATTGTTATAAGTTCAACATTTTATGAAAGGTTTCATGAATAGTTTAGAGGCCATTTTCTTGCCATACTTACACTTGCGCAGCCGAGATATTCAAGTTATTTTACCATGTAAACCTTGCTCTGTGGAAAGTGCCTATGTTAAAACTATCCAAGCAAATAGTTTTACCCCAGCAAAGGGACTTTCTGTAGGCATTGGAGGTGAGAAAATCACTGGGCACATTGAGTCAATTACCTGCATAGTTTTTGACACCTATGCACTGAGTACATTTTGACATTGAGGAATGTCTGCTCACTACCATGCAGCAGCATATTCAACAGTGGCTACTCACCAGTCATTTATGTATGTGCACACTCTGAAAAAATCAACTCAGAACAAGGTAATTGCTAGCATTTCAATGTCACTGAGGAAATGCAGTTGTTTTCCCAAAATTGCCCTCATATACTGTAATAAGTTTTCCTTTTCTCATTGTTGTGTAAACATTGTTGCAGCTGAGTTGCCACACTCTTTTTGTATGCACAGCTATCTGAACATGTATTCATATTTTCCCATCACCCGACGTTAGTTCCTGGATAGGTGCCCATGTTAAAAAAAAACAATCAAGCAGGCTTGCCCCCCAAAGGGGATTCTCTTGTGAATGGAGGCATGAAAGCAGTTGTGCACTGTGGCTCCACTTAAAGGGGAAAGTCCTGAATTAATACTCGCACTCGCTCACAACCTCATTTATATAACTTTTCAAATCCACCTTATGTTTGAGTAAAAAGGAATCATTTTTATCTACAAATTTCAAAACATGATTTTTCAACTTCATGTTTGAGTATCCCTGTTTAATCATTTATAAAACAAAAATCCATGGCGGAATTCGAAGCTGTCAAATCATTGCATACTCTACCAAATGCTATCAACCGTGACACATAGATAGCATAAGCAGGCCCAATAGAATAGAAATATGACTATGCATGTGAGGGTAGTTAGCAATATTAAAATGGAACTGATCTCGTTTGTCACACAGTTTAACCTTTAATTCATCATCATCATTTAACATCATTATTTACATATATGAAATTTCCGGCTCATTTTCTGTGAGTTGTTTGTATATATATATATATATATATATATATATATATATATATATATATATATATATATATATATATATATATATATATATATATATATATATAAGATGTCGCACATAACACGACTTACAGCCTCTTTTTTGCAGTTTTTTTTTAATTACAGAACGTATATGTAACTTGGTAATAATCTCCTTACACATGTTTTGCAAACTGCCTAATGCATTGATTACTGGGTAATAGAGCCGATGGACAACCGGTACATATGAAATTTCTTGATATTGTTTGCTGTTTCGAATACACAATACACAGTCTCCTGAAACATATGAAATATAGAAGACAACTGATGTTCTGGAGGCACGCCTCACCATCTGCTCATTGATATTTTGTTAATAAAGGGAGGTCTCAGAGATTGCTAATGCTTTGGGAAAAAAACTTAACTTATTTTGGCGGTGTATCTCCTTGTTACACTTAGAGATTTTTAAAAGTGCCCGTCGGAAAGAGCAAAAACATCAATCTATCTTTTTTCTGCCAGTTTTGGTATCTGGTTCAGCGGAGTAGAATTTTAGTGATTTTTTGGCTGTACGCTTGATTTTCACTTGCGCTGATTCAGTCGGTTTTGTGTCTCAACTGGAACCCTCTGGTATATCACCGCACACGGGTTTGATCAAGATCATCATTTCCAAAATCAATACAAGCGGAACGATGTGTAGGACTTGCACAGGGAGGTGCAGTTTTGGATATACAGAGAAGGTTCGGGGCCCTCTGTCCTGAAGGACCATATCTGGGGATCACCACATCGAGGTATTGAAAACTGATAGTCTTTCAGAGGAGGTATAAATAAAATATTGGTTATTAACCCAAATATGCAATAAATAAAATGTAGATTACTAACCAAATAAGTGTTTTTTCAAGGAGGCGCAATGCGTCCAAGGTATGCGGAGAAAGTGTGTTTACGTAGTCAACACTTGGCACTCCTAGAGTTCAATGGTAATTCAGGTGAACTGAACTTGCTGCTACCCTCAAGACATTGCGGTCCCACAGCTGTGTTACACTTTACTGCCAACTCAATTTTACAGCAAAGATAAGTGAACAGATTTTCCACTCCAAACACAGTTGTTGACAGAGGACTGCTGTCCTGTGAGGTATTGTATATATACTACCCTTATGGCAAAACGATTTCTATGAACGACATATAGTTAAACGACATCTGGTATGCGAAACATTCAGTAATTTTGCATTGAAAGGAGATAAGAACGATAAATTAAATTATTTCATTTATGGGAAAGCGATAAAATCGCCAGTTATTCTCGGCATGCGACCATTTTACCTTACAATCGCCCATGTTCACATTACAGAGCCATGCTTTATCAATGCTCAGTTATTCCAATCGGGATTCCTGCTAGCTCCAGAGTATGGTGACCCACATGTAGATACACTGTACGCATTCTTCTATTCCATTAATCTACTCTCAAAAGCCAATCCTTCACGCCTGGCCACTCAGCAACAGGTGCACTGGCAGGCCTTCAGTTGACTCTGCAGACCGAGTGGGTCTGTCCCTGTCACTTCCTAACTTCATTTTGGCAGCTCAGTGGTAATTAACTGCCGTGTGTCGTATTTCTATTTTGATTGTTACCGTTGTTGTTCTTCTTGTTGCTTACTTTCCTTTTCTCAAGTTTTTCTTCGACATATTCTACAAAGGTGAATAAAAATATGACGTCCAAATCGTTCAGTAAAGTTTACACTCCAGCCACATATCAATGTTCCTCTTACCCTTGGCAGGCTTGGTAACTTGCTTCCCAGTTGGAACTAATGGATTTGATGGACTGCTTTGGGTTTTGTATGTTTCTAAGAGTTACAAAATACTATTTTATTTATATTCGCCCTTATTTATTCATTTATTTATTTGTTTTTTTATTTATGCATTTACACACACACACATACATACATACACACACACATATATATATATTATATATATATATATATATATATATATATATATATATATATATATATATATATATATATATATATATATATATATATATATATATATATATATATATATATATATATATATATATATATATCCAAAAGGAGGTGTCTCTGCGGGAACAGTTACTTTTCAGTATATGCAAATGCATATTAATTGCACCAGATTTTTTAATACATTGGAAGTAAATTATGTCTATATAAACATCAAATACGAAAACATTTCTAAACGTTCACAGATCCACAAAAGTATAATGTCGTGCACTTTGCATTTCAATTTCAAAGAACTTTTGCAAATGAATATAATGATTGTGTTTCCAAAGATTTCAGATGAGGGACATGTAATATACATAGATTTTACAGAGATATAACACGGACGTTGCATCCAGCCCCTCAGTGAAACAAAAGTTGGAGGTTGTCGAATTCGTTCTGAACAGAAAGAGCTATGAAAATATGTCAGACCTATACGATTTGACATGTTTTTCACCACCATTGTTTCATACAGAGATATAATAGTAGATAACGCTTGTCCTGACAAAATGGTCCTGGTTATATGGCTATATTATGCTATGTTATTATATGCTATGCTATGGTATGTTATGGTATGCCACCCCACGCATCGCCATTCCACGCCATACTGTACTGCACCACACTGCATTGTATTGTAATGTACTGAACTGTACTGTACTGTACTGTACTGCGCTGTACAGTGCTGTGCTTTACTGTACAGTACAGTACTGTACCATATTGTACCGTACTCTACTGCACTGTATAGTGCCGTCACTACCGGCACTGTGCTGTACTGTGCTGCACTGTACTTTCCTGCACCGCACCGCTCATATTAACTGGGATCTTTTGTCAGCTCCTGGGCCGTAGCAAATGCACAGGGACTAGGGCAGATTGATGTATTCAACAGGACCCAGGGGGGCTTCAATGATAAAAGCAACAATTGAAAAAGCAAATATCACAAGAAAAGTCTAGTTTTTGAACATACCATATGCTGAACATATTGAGCATATTTCCGTTATTACCGTAACTGCTACTAACTCCCTCATCAAGGGGAAGGCATAACTCTCTCGCCTAGCAACTGACGGGACCAGAGCAGGTCTTCAATTAATAAAGTTACATATGAATACCTCCTATTGGATTATAACGCCTGTCCTGTCAGTCAGCTGAGTAGTTTGTGATATCTCCAAGCGCGATAATTTTTTACATGACCGGTGTGATCATGTTGTTGTATCAGTTTAGCGTGTACCAGTCAGGCGCGCGTGTCTGATGTGGACAGAAACAAGGACAAAAGTCTGGATTAGATTTCTAAAGTATACAAGTTTAACTGTCACAAAACAGTTTCAACCAGTACGCTTACGTTTCTATGTTTGATGAAATATACATTCCACACGTAACTCTATAGCCCTCGCCCACTTTCTCCAGGTTAAGGTCTCATTTACATTATATCACCTTGTGACACTCGTTCACGCTAGATGTCTCTGTTAGAAACGTACGGTCAGCCGGGCTCACCGCCAGCAAAAGAATTTTTCTCCACACAACGTAGGTTAGAAAGCAACAGCGCGCAGTGGCTTTACTTGTTGCAATGGTTTTTTTTTTTTTTTTTTTTTTTTTTTTTTGTTTTTTGTTTTTTTTTTTTGTGTGTGTGTGTGTGTTTTTTTTTTCTAGACGAGTTACTTTAAGCAATCCAAATTATAACTGAGGAACATATGTCTTAATTATATAAAGGGCTGACATGCGACCTACAATGTCTAATGTTGTGACATGAAGACATCCAGTTACTCGCATACGTCAGATGTAGGCACTGCTTAAAAATATTTTGGCATGTACAACACGCACTCAAACACGGCTGGGCCTTTCATTTTCCAATTATGACATGCTAAATTTCTGCATTCCATTCCTGCAGGAACAAGCGGTGGCTCTCTGTTCTTGCTAGCTCGAACTTCAAACTCATTTTAACCACAGGAGCAACATTTTTGCCATAGATGTGCTGATCTGGTATGTCTCACTCCTCCTGGTGGGGTATCCTGCCTGCTAAAATGGATGTGAAATGTCAATGTAAAATACCTGGCCGAAGGTAAACAGGCAAATTTTGTTTCGCCATGTCCTAACAGGGTCACTATGTGTAAGCACTTTTACATGACAGAAGAAGGCATACGTTTTGTTGTTGTTGTTGTTGTTGTTGTTGTTGTTGTCGTCGTTGGTTTTTTTTTTTTTCGTTTTTTTTTTTTTTTTTTTTTTTCGTTTTTTCGGGGGTCCTCCAATATTTTATTTGTAAACTCTGAAGGATATAACATCAATGTACAGGCATGTAACTTTTTTCCTTTTAGACTACCCGAAATGGTTCAGTGTCGTACAAGCTGTGTGCTTCTTTTTGTATCTATAATCCAACTATTATGCAACACACGGTTAAGCTTATTAACCCCCCTTCTCCTGCATCTGATGGACCCTGGCTAATCTCGTGTGTCATGCATGTACTATGCACTATGGCTTGAGCCCAGCCTCAGCAGCCGTTACTTATTGTTTGTTTTATCAAGGTATCTCTTCGGTTATGCTCGTTGTAGCCTTCCGCTATGTTTCTTATGTTGTGGTTTCCCTGCTTCCTTGCTGGCCACTGATTTTCTGTGTTTTATGGATCAAGATATATCGTTTGTCTTAAATAGCATAGAGTCTCCCATTTGTCTCATTGGAACATGGCTTCCGCGTTGAGATACATGTTTGTTACATGTTTGTTACGTTTCTAATATATCTCATGGTCCATGGTTGCTCTCATGTCTTACGTGGCGTGGCTGCTCTACTGTGCCATATCTAGCGTACGACGTATGGCTTCCCTTATATATCTTAGAAAAAAGATCTACTTTCCTGTTGGGTCTTACACTCAAAGTGTGTACACACTCTGTTGCTAGTGTCTCGACAATTATAAACCTAAAGCCACGACATCGCTTACATCATCTCCAGGCTTAAAAACGTGTCACCGTATCACCGTCAACACCCCACCCCCACCACCCATACACACACGCTCAGCATACAAGTTAACCATGGCCACCTATTACACCTCTGTTGTATGGGATAAGTAATAATGAATAAAATATTGCGAACCAAATGAAGCAACCCATTTTACTTTCACTCAGAATACATGAATTTTCAATTGATGGCTGTAATAATATAATCGCCTTGGAGAGCGGTTTACCACTTTCTATCTTAGATTACAGACTGAGTCAACAGCTTGCCCGGGGCACCGTACGACAAAACAGCAGAAAGCAAACCTTTACCGCTGGCTGCTCTTGATCTCTCCGCAGGTACTTTGTACTTGAATAGAAGGTCTATTTCGAGACATTTGAATCTTCAATGATAATAATTTCAATGATTTAAGAGAGAGAGAGAGAGAGAGAGAGAGAGAGAGAGAGAGAGAGAGAGAGAGAGAGAGAGAGAGAGAGAGAGAGAGAGAGAGAGAGAGAGAGTTATAACAAGCACTAAAACGTTCAGCTCCAAAGCACACTAAAGGAAGAGAAAATAATGTCAAGCCCAGGTAAGATACGCACATTGATATACACTGTCCGATGTGTTGGATTCAATGCATACAGACCGGTCTTAGTGATACAAGCCCGGTACAACGGCCTGGCTATGTCATTTTCTCAAACATTTGTGGCGTAACGATTAAAAACGTTGTCAACGTGTTACGTCTGATTCGAAATGTATTGACTTTCATTAAAAATCCACAAACTCTGTACGCAAGGCCGGAAATGTTCATGATGGTACATCCATTGCTACAACATGGTCAACAGACTATAACTGTATAAATGCTTATATCACGGCAGGACACGACTTATTACAGGACGGTGGGTACGGCAGAATTCCCCACTATAAATAGTTCAAGACGGATGGTCTTGCAGGTGACAGCACTGGTTCAGAGACTACATTTTCGTGACACACCATTTCCTCCATACTACCACTATCCAATAAGGTCGAGGCTAGCTTGTTTATCCCTTAGGCGTCTCCGCCTGCAAGTATTTGCAACATGGGCACTTATGAACAGGGCTTTCATCTAATAGAACACTTGAGGACACGACTGCTCACGAACATAGGTGGAGATGTTAATCATTGTGACATGATCATGACCACACTGCCCCCGTATCAATGTTCTTTCCCTGGTCACCACTTATGACACGCATAGTCAGAGATGTGGGAGTAATTGTGACTGGGTGGTTGACAATACCAATTTGATACTTCGCCACTTACCCTAGCTTATAACTTTGTTTTGGTCCAGTGGAACGGTTACGGAGATTCCCCGAAATTACATAATTTCGAGCACAGTTTATCCCTCCAACGTTGGCTTGCAGGAAATTCATCCTGAAATTGTGCCTTTATTGTACGTTGAGAAAGATAAAGGGGTTTTCCATATTGGCGAACTGGCCATTTTACTTGTCGGACTTGCTTACTAGAAGGCGATTTATTTTCCACACTTTGTACCATACATAGTTTTTTAATTTCTTTATTCTCTGTACCTTTCACCGGAGCAAAATTATCACCTGTTCCAGCGGACTCGAACATACCCACACTAACCCCAACCCCACAGGTACTTGACGTGCTACTGCTGTCTTTTTTTTTTTTTTTTTTTTTTTTTTTTTTTTTTTTTTTTTTTGATAAACACCCCTCAGTTGCCCACACAAACGTTCACCCTCATTAGTTTAGCTCCAGTGCTTTGATTGTGTACCAATTTCATTTGTTACACAAGACAAGGTGCGCGGGTTAGACACAGCGCTGATTAATATATCAGTACTATGTACACACACAATGCGTGCTCAATATAATTGAGTGTCAACTACAGGTATTTTGAGTTTCTGTAAGTTGTGGTATTTTTACGTCATGGTGTCACTAATATTTCATACGATTATTTCTCACCGAAAAAAAATGCGTAAACAAGGCCACGACTCCCGCTTGTTGAATAAGTTGTATGCAGGTGAACCACAGGTATGAATATTTGAATTTTGTCAACTAGATGTTATTTGGAAAGAGTCTTCTTAAATGAAAACAGGGACCTGGCTAGAACAATCATAGCATCATGAGTTCATGAAGTGTTCAGTGCTTATGTTGGGAAAGGTATGAAGTACATGTCGGGAGATATAAAGTGCACGCTTTTCGTCTGCCCAAAAGGTGAACAGTTTTCCGCATTTGAACTTTTTTCCTAATGCAAAAGCTAGAAATCACCTGATGTCACAATGTCTGACCTGTTTGTCTGCCTAATTTGTCACACTTCATGGTTTGGAATCCCTGATTTCACATCCCAGATTTTCCCATTAAAGGTCAATAATCTTTCTCCTCACATTGCGATTGAATCTCGCTTAGCTGTCTGCTTTTGTTTGAGCTAAATGATACCGATTGACCGTAATATCCACAACGGTCATGCTGCACGGTGGCTTTGACCGATTCAGCTCATGTTCTGGAAAGAAATATGGAGAGATGATGACGGTGATCACAGTTCATGAAAACATCTTTTGACCCACACATACATGCAGCATCCTCAGGATTCAGAACTGCAAGTAAAACTAAACAAGAGGCCCACGGTCCTAATGCTCTGCTGGCACCGTGGCTTTATTGTACCTCTTCATTTTAAAGTTGGGAGTCCTGAAGTGGCCTCTGAACATAATTATAAAGCTCATGTAAATTAAGTGTATAAAATTTCTACCAGATGGAACTTCACTCCAAATGTAATTGTAGCTTATTTCTGCAATTCCAGTGACGGATATTGTTGCATGTACCAAGATAACAATGAGTGAGTCCTCAACTTTATGTCCTCAGTAACCTTGGGACAGGAGATCAAGGTCATCCAGATTATATAAAACAAGAAGAAATTTTCCAACAACATACAAATAGAAATTAAAATGACACATACCACAATCCTTCCCCCGAGTATATTGAACATTTAATGTTTTTAAATTCCCTTTATTTCTTATACTTTTAAATGTTTCAACGCCGAAGTTTTGTCCATGGATTTCTCTATATACCAATCCTATACGTGTGAGTTAAAATAGTATCTTTAACTTTAATATTTTCTTATTCATCAAACAATATATTTTAGTTGCCGCTTATTGTTATTTATTATCAATGGTATATCTATCTAAATACTGTTGGATGTATCAATTTTTTAAATTTTCAAATGCCTCTCACTGCCACAAACTAAAAGGCGTGTGGTTTAGACCATATATTCATATAGCGAGCCTATACCACAAACCTGAGGGCAGATTCTACATTGCCTTTCGATCTGTAGAACAGATAGTGTGATTGGAAATTTTCAAATGTCCTACCTGCAAGTTGGCACGCTCTGACACAGCGTGGCTATTGTTTATATGAACGGTTAGGTATTTGGTAAACGCAGCCTTTTTTTACCATTTTTTTCTTTTGATTTCTGTATCTTGAATTATATATATATATATATATATATATATATATATATATATATATATATATATAT